>BEHA01003994.1:41338-81393 GCA_002897215.1 Eschscholzia californica subsp. californica
AATTCCATGTTTAGCTCCAAATATGGTACCTAAACAAGAAAAACACATAAAATATTATTCATAACACTCGAAAATGACTAGTTAGTCTAAGTTAGGCGCCTCAAATGTGACATTTTCGTGTCACATCAAGGTCTTCCACTGGTTGAACTTGACGAATGCTTCATCTTTGCATTTCAGTATGTATACGCATACTTTCCTGTAAAAATCATCTATTAAGGTTAACATGTATCTACCCCCGCCATGTGAGCTACCCCGGGAGGGACCCCAAAGACCTGAATGGATGTAACCCAAAGTTCCTTTGGTATTATTAACCTCTATACTGAACTTTACCCGACATTGTTTTCCGAAGACACAATGTTCACAGAATTCCAGTTTTCCAACCTTCTGCCACAAAGTAAACCCTGCTTGCTCAGTATAGCCATCCCCCTTTCACTCATATGCCTAACCGCATATGCCATAGCTTGGTAGTCTCAACTTCCTTGTCTGATGATGAAACCGCTACAGATCCAGTAACTGTGTTACCCTGTACCACACATAGACCATTCTTCTTCAACCCCTTCATAACTGTAAGACTTCCCTTAGAAAACCGAAGAACACCACCTTCACAAGTATACTTACAACCATGTCCGATGTCTGTTATAGTCCTCACAACACCATCATGCATCTTGATCTGAATAGTACCAATTTCAACCACCTTACAAGGAGCGTCGTTTCCCATTAACACGTTACCGCTATTAATGGCCGTGTAACTGGAAAACCAATCCTTATGGGGACATACATGAAACGTACAACCAGTATCCAAAATCCACCTATCTTTAGCGAAGCAGGCATTGATCGCCAGAACATAGCTTTATCACATTCTTCAATGATTGCCAAGACAGTACCATCATCATCTTCTTCGATGACTGCTGCCTCACCTGGTTTCTTTGTAAGCTCAGGACAATTCTTCTCGAAGTGTCCTTCCTTCTTACAATTGTAGAATCTGTACTTCTTAGGTTTCGATTTAGACCAAGAAGGGCTCTTCCCATCGCCTACATGTTGCGGCCTTCCCTTTATGGCCAAACCATCTCCTGAACTGTTTTCTTCCATTGACCTTCGTCTCAACTCATTGGAGTTCAATGCTGCTTTAACATCCTTCAATGTCGTAGTTGTTTTATCAGACATAAAAGAATCAACAAAGCTTTCATATGATGGTGGCAGGGACGGAAGAAACAATACTGCCTTATCTTCATCTTCGAATTTGACATCTATATTTACCAAATCCAACAGTACTCGGTTGATTTCATCCATATGGTCTTTCAACGATTCCCCTTCTAACATCTGTAAACTAAATAATTTCTTCTTTAGATACAAACGATTAGTAAGAGATTTCGTCTTATACCTTGCCTTCAGCTTACTCCATAAGCCATTGACTGTAGTTTCCGTCGCTACTTCCCGCAAGACCTCATTGCTCAAACAGAGTATAATCTGACCATGTGCTCTTTCAATGAGACCTTCTTTCTCTGCTTCTGAAAATGATTCAGCGAGTGGAGCCTTTCATTTCAACGTTTTCAACAAACCCTGTTGAACTAATAGCTCGCATCTTAATCTTCCAAAGATTAAAATCGTTACTTCCATCGAACTTCTCTATCTCGTATTTCACCATCACAGAAACCTCAAAACCTTAGCTCTGATACCAGTTTGTTACGACAATTGGGGTTTAATGTGATCAATAACGAGTAATCCAAGAAAAGCAATAAGAAATAAAGAACAATTAAGAACATAGCGCAAAGATTTATGTGGATCGATTGGTGAGACTTACTCCACGGCGACCACAACGCGATGATTTCCACTATGATAATCAAACAAGTTACACAAGAGATTCGTGAGAATAAGACACAAATATCCTAGGGTTATAGTTTATATAGCCACTAAAACCCTAATCCCACTGCCTCGCCAACTTTCTCTTTCCAAATACGAAATACACATGGATACGCTAACACTAATAACCCACATAAGCACTGCTTCGCATTCCACCTCTGTCTCAGAGTCCAGCTCTGCCTTGCGGCCCTGCTTCGCATACCAGCCCTGTTAATGCACCCGAAAAGGTTGCACACCCAAGCGGAGGTATCAAGTAGTAATCCGGCAAAGCCGGGATCGATCCAAGGATAGGAAGGTAGTTTGGATATCGAAGGGTCTTATCCCTCGGTCTAGATATTAAAAGCTAACTTAGACTAAAAAGGAGAGAAACAAGAATAAATAGGGGGTTATGATATCGAATAGGAAACAAAAGAAAACAAATAAAACTAACTAAACAATATATGTAAACGGGCGAGAGAGATTCAAGAGAAGTTGAGAGAGCAAGAATCGGGGTCAACAAGTAAGAGAGGTGTCGAAGTCCGAGAATCCGATGCGGTGGATTTACAACTATCTACGGTCCAATCGAATGGATTGATGTAAATCTAGTCTCGATTCCTAAGGTGGATGTTCATAAGCACTACGTATGTCCGGAGATAATACTTAGTCAAATAAACTTCCTAAACGATTAAAACCGAATCATCGAAAATGCCGTCTAGCCGCCTAACTATGTGAAGTGCATGACAAGACACATGAAATTTGTATCTAGACTATGATCGATATCGATCACTTTGCCTAATCGATTAACTATGCGAATTACTTGATAAGACACATGAAAAACGATAGAAACAAGTAATCGAAATAAGAGAACATCAATTTATTATCAAACACATTAAATTATCACAAACACAATCACAAATTCATCGCATTTCATCTCATAATCGACACACTAGAGTAAGCTAAACATGGTGAATGAACAAGAAATGAAAGGAAAATGATGAGAGAATCCCCCTTTTTCGATGTGGTGCGAGGCTAAGATCGTCGGAAAATGTTGGTCTTTAAGGTGCAGCCGATCTCCCCTTAACAAAAATCAGGGTTCCCCATAGTAATCAGCATCATCTTCTCCATTTATCACCCAAACTCCATTAAAGCTAAACCCTAGCTTTCTCTCTCTAGAAATCTTCAACCAAAATCAAATCGAACACAATGAAAAGCAGGGTATGAATTAGGGGATCAAAACCCCTTCTTGGCCAGAAAAACTAGAATAATCCGGCCAAAAAAAGTGATTAAATCCGGCCAAAAGAATGCAAAATCCGGCCAAAGCTTGCCTTTCCCGAGCCGGCGCATCCTGTCCCGTGCGTTTGAAGATCCAGAGCAGCAGCTCTTGTGAACCCGAGCTGCTGCAAACAGCAGCCTTGCTGCTTGTGCCCCTTGCTGTTCCTACCGTCCCCGCAAGTTCCCAAGCGTCCCAAGACACGCAGCTGCTTCCCGAGTGGTCCTATGCCCGTCCCGAGCTGATATTCCATGAATCCCGAGCAACTCTTCTTCAAAGCACGAGCAGCTGCTGTTCCCCTCTTGCTCCACTCGAACCGAGCCGGCCAAGCTATGGCCGACCTTGGTTTTGGTCGGCCTAGCTTGGCCGTCTCTCTCTCTTTCTATCCCTCTCTTCAAGCTTCTCTTTCTCTACTTGGAACACCAAGAACCCTAAAGTTCTAGCCTCCTTTTCCTTCGTGTGTCACTTGGTGAAGAAGATGAATACTAGTTAGATCCCCTTGACCCCTTTTTCTCACTTGTGTATACACAACCCTAGACTTAGTCAAACTTGACCAAGTCTTAGACCATTTGACTTGGACCAAAGAGAGGGTGCTCATAAATTTCTCTTTGTCTTGTTCTTCTTCTTTTCTTTTGTGGGCTTGAGTTAGACTTATGCTTTTGCTTCAGAAACAAAGAGGGTGCCTTCATACTTGATCTCTAAAAATCTAATTTCAAGATACGACTTTTGCTTCCATCTTCAATAATTTCTCCGTCCGAATTCCGATTCGACTTCCGTTTTCACCGTCGGACTCGTCATTGACTCCTCTTGTCATTTGATTTGCTTGAAAATTTTTTCTCTCGTTTTTTGCACATGAAATGATAGTGACAATTCGATCCCTTTATTCCGATTTACATGTTTATCTCCAAATATGATACCTAACAAGAAAAGTACATAAAATATTATTTATAATACTCGAAAGGGACTAACTCATCGAAGTTAAGTGACCTAAATGTGGCATTTTCACGCCACATCACCTGTCTCATTAATCAACTTCGCTAACGGGTCCAAAATTCGGCCTTAACTTGAATATGCCTTGTAAGCTGGTTGGCGAGTCGTTAACCGGGTTTGATATTAACCCATATTCAAGACTCTTTCAATAATTCTCTACCTTGACTTGAATATGCTCCTCTTGACTTAAATCTGCCACCATCATAGCTCAACGCCTCTGAGCCGTCGTCGCTCAAGCCCTGCCAGGGCTCAACATCTGGAAATCTCAATCAAGTCTAAGCAATGCTTAAACATGAAAGTTGTAACTGCCCTTGGTCAATGCTGATGTCAAAAAATGGCTTTCCGTTAGATCAACATGAAAAAGGGAGTTGATGCATGACAGCCTCCATTATGTTTGGATATTATGTTAAATAGAGTATAGATTCCTTCGGTGTTCTAGTTTCCAGCTGTACTTCCTGCTCTGCTTCTTTTATTCCAGCTCCTCGCGCCTTGCTCTCGTTCCTCGTTCTTTACTCCTGCTCATCACTCCTTGCTCCTTGTTCCAGCTCCTGTCCATCTGTTCCCAAAGGGGGAAAAACTTGCAAAGGGTTCGAAACCCGCTCCGACGCTCAAGCCAGTCAGGGTGTTCTTTGCAGTAAAATAATGAATATTGATTGATTCTTTTAAGGGGCGAGTTATGAGAACTCTGAGTTTCTTGTGATCTTTTAGGGTTAAGAGATCGTGGCCTGAGAAGGACAATGTGGGGGGCCTTTTATAGGCAATGTTATGCCGACTGTGTTTAGTGGCGGCGGTGAGGCGGTTGTCGTTCTACCGAGGGAGAAGTTTCCTCTCCTTAATATCTACGGTTTCTCTAAGTGTCTATCTCGGATCTTTAATAAGTGGAAGTTCCTCAGTTTAAAGATTCTTCGTAGATATCATGCCGAAGTGATAGACTCTAAAGGAGAAGTTTCCTCCTTTAGATACGTGGAGTCCGAACTGGCTTAACCACTTCGAGATATGTAGCCGCTTGAGATCTCTCTGGAAGTTTCGGGATTAAGTTGGTAGGTTGATTGGCGCTTCTCCCTCCCCAGTTCTGGGCGTAAGACATTGGCCGAACCTGTGTGGACCCCCCTTACACCTTTGAGGACCCTAGGGCTGATCTGTTCATGCCAAAGGCGTTTTGTAGGGCGGGTTTCCTCTGGCCGACCTCCTAGATAAGGGAATATGCAGTGGGCCATCAAGGGCTCAACTGTCATGCTGCCTTAAGCCGGGTTGACCCAATGGACTTCAGATCCGATCTTTACTCTTCAGACGTTAGTCAACGTCTGGACATTTTGTGCATCATCAGTCAACATATTCGCTGGATTATCTTTGGTAGACACCTTCTTCATCGTGATCTTCCCTTCTTCAATCACGCCCTTGATAAAGTGATACCTGACGTCAATGTGTTTAGTTCTATCGTAATACGTTTGATTTTTGGTCAAAAGAATCGCACTCTGGTTGTCGCAGTAAACCTCTGTCACTATTGCCTTGTGAGCAGGCTGGCGGGTCGTAAACCGGATTCGATATCAACCCATATTTAAGACACTTTCAAAAAGATCAATCACCTCGGCAGGATATCTACGAAGTATCCTTAAACATAAAAACTTCTATTTATCCTAGATACGAGATAAACCAATAGGGGAACCATAACTACGAACAGTAGGAAACTTTCCATAAGGTGGATCACAACTGCCTCATCTACACTGTCTATAACAGTCGGTCTAATTCAGCCTATAAAAGGGCATCACATCGCCTTCTTCAAGGCACGTTGAGTAAGATCAATACATTCTCAAAAAGGTTCACTCAATACACAATCTTCTTACTGAAAGAGCAATCTGACTGTCTTGAGCGTCGGAGCGGTTTCCGAACCCTTTGTAGGTTTTCTCCCCAGGTTTCCAAGGAACAAGGAGCGAGAACAAGAAGAAGGAATATCTATCAATCAGATGGAATATCCATTCATAACAGACGCTGTCATGCATCAAGTCTCAATTTCTTGCTGATTAATGGAAGTCCATTTTTTGACTTCAACACATTCTAAGAAGCTTCAAGCCGAAACTTAAGCAAGGGCCTCATTGCGAATTCGCCCAAAGATCAGGAAATAAAAAGAAATATAAAGAAGAAAAAGTAACTCGGAAAAAGTTGTTCTTGGAGAAAACCCAAACCTAAAGGAGGTTATTTATAGTAGAAGAAGAAGATCAAGGGTTCTTCTCAGTGAAACGAAGACATAAAGGAAGGAATAAAGTTGTCTCTAAAACGCACCAAGTCATAATGATTGGGCGTGAAGTCGCGGCTACTAACACTGACTGAGTCAGAGAAGAATTAATAAGACTTGACGAGACTCAACTACTCCTACAACCAGAAGATGCCACGCACGTCACGTATGGCATCGAAGGTACCGTGAGAAGTTACCCAAAAGATCAACGCTGAAAGAGCGTGATCAGAAGCTCAAATATGTGACGGCCAAGCGGAACCTCACTTCCCAAAACACGGAATAAGTATTCAAAATGTGCAAAGTGAACATGACTTATAGTGTTTCATTAAGTTTGGATAGTGTTCCCCTAAGTTTTTTTATTTTGAGTTTCGAATAAAACTCCTCCTTGTCCTCGTCGTTGCTTGAGCTAGCAGGGTTGATTGCTTGCTTGAGCAAGGCTTATTTAAGTTTTTTATAGGGTTCCCTCTTGACTCCTTGTCGTTGCTTGGCGTAACAGGGTTGATTGCTTGCTTGAGCAAGGCTTATTTAAGGTTTGAATTGGGCTCCCCCTTGACCACTGGTCGTTGCTTGGGCTAGCAAGGTTGGTTGTTTGAGCAAGCCTTATTTAAGTTTCGAATAGGGTTCTCCCTTGACCCCCTGGCTGTTGCTTGGCTAACAAGGCTAATTGTTTGCTTAAGCAAGGCTTATTTAAGTTTCAAATGGGGCTCCTCCTTGAACCTTTGTTGTTGCTTGGACTAGCAGGGATGATTGTTTTCTTAACCAAGGCTTATTCAGGTTTCGAATCGGGCCCACCTTGACCCCTAGTCGTTGCTTGGGCCAGTAGGGCTGATGCTTGCTTACGCATGGCTTATTTAAGTTTTGAATAAGGCTCCCCCTTGCAACTGATTGTATTGCAAAATAATTCTTCAAATTTGTAAGTGGATAAAATTCTTCAAATTCGTACGTATGGGTGTAGTCCATTCCTCCACTTATTAATTTCGAGAATTTCCTGAAGTACCTGGGGTGTCTTCGTCCCATCTTGTGAAGTCAAGTTTTAGGTGCTCCGCATTCCAGGGGTGTCAGAGTATTTGTCTCGATGCGTTTTGCAACACGAACGTTATTGGACCTACCACCTTAATTATTTCATATGAGCGTTCCTAGCTTGGGAAGAGTTTGGCTGTCGAGGGTTTGTTAATGAATTGAGAATTTCTCCGAACTATGTCCCCAGCCCAAATTTTCTTCCCCTCGTGTGGGACTTGTGTTGTTTTACCATCATATTTTATAAGATCAAATTTCTAATCTCGGTCTTGATGATGCATAAAAATGTCCAGACGTTGACTAACATCTGAAGAGTCAAGATCAGACCTGAAGTCTACTGGGTCAACCCTGCTTAAGGTACCAGATTCGCTGAGCCCTTGATGGTCCACCAAACATTCCCCTAACAGGGAGGTCGGCAAGAAGAAACCAGCCCTGCAAACGCCATTGGCATGGACAGATCAGCCCTGGGGTCTTTAGAGGAGTAAGGGGGGTCCAAACAGATCCAACCAATGTCTTACGCCCAGAACTGGGAAGGCAGCAGCGCTCGACGATCTATCGGCTTAATCCTGAATCTTCCAAAAGGATCTCAGTCGGCCACACATCTCGAAGTGTTTAAGCCCGCTAGGACTCCACGTAACTGAAGGAGGAAACTTCTCCTCTAGGATCTATCACATCGGCAAGATATCTACGAAGAATCCTTGAACTTAGGAACTTCCTCTTATCAAAGATCCAAGATAGACTATAAGAGAAACCCTAGATACTCGAGAGAGGAAACTTTCTCTTTGGTCTGACGGCAACCCCTCACCACCGCCACTAATTAAAGTCGACCTAACATCGCCTATAAATGCCCCCCCACATCGTCCTTCAAAACACACGATCTCCTTACCCTAAAAGATCACTTAAAAACTCAGAGTTCCCACAACTCGCCCCTAGAAGGATCAATCAATATACATTCTTTTACTACAAAGAGCACCCTGACTGGCTTGAGCGTCGGAGCGGTTTTCGAACCCTTTGCAGGTTTTCCCCCCTTGGGAGCAGACGAACAGGAACAGGAGCTGGGAACGAGGAGCAGGAGCAAGGAGCCGGAGCAGGGAGCAAGGAGCAGAGGAGGAAGCGTAACAGGAAGCAGAACAGTAAACAGAGCAGGAAGCAGAGCAGGAAGTAGAGGCACTGAGCAGAACAACAGTCAACTTAACAGAACAATCACACATAACAGAGGCTGTCATGCATCAACTCCCTATTTCATGCTGATCTAACGGAAAGCCATTTTTTGACATTAGCATTTGGCGCTAGAAGGAGGGGGTCTCTAGCAAAATCATCACTTCGGTAACCCGGATCCTACTCAAAACTTTGTAGACTAACTATTTCTCTAAGCCCCTTTAGGAAAATATGTGTTCGGAGGAGCACACCCCACACGGGTCGCCACACAGACTCCGCAGCACAGACGAGCTCATGACTAAGCTAGCCCAGGTCAAAGCTGACTAGCTCCGGAGAGATGAGGATGCGAGACAATTGAAGGAGAAGCTTTGTCAGGCAGAAACGGCTAGAAACACTACGGCACCAGAGAAGAGAGAAGGGTAATCGGGAAATATGCACGAAGACTCTTCTCACCAGGAAACGCATTCTCTTCCGGAGATCTGACATTACAGTCGGGAGATCAGATGCGTCTGGAGAACATCTTGGAAGGGTACGGAGCATTAGATCCCAACCGACCATACATCCCTAAAAAGAAGGGAATTGGCGAAGAATGCATAGACGAACCAACCGTTTGCAAGATACTCATACATCAGATAGGAGAGCTGGCGCGAGAAAGGAAGAAATAAAAGCTGCGAGGACAAGCAGTTATCCATCAACCTCCCCTCTGTCAAGAAATTTTGGAATCTGAGAAGTCAAAAAACTTCAAATGTCCAGCACTGGATCACTACCACGGGTTGGAGGATCCAGTAGTGTTTGTAAACAATTACACCTCAGTAATAAAGAGGGTGCAACAACTCATCAAGAAAGAAGAAAACTACCTGCGAATGAAGGAGGTGTCAAACATCCCATATGAAAGCGAGCCGATCCGGAAGCGAGAAGAAGTCAGGCCTCACAAGGAGCGAGAGCGAAATAGAAGACCCAGATTTGATTTCGCCACCTACAAAGTCGAGTACAGTCGAGAGAAAGACAGCCCTCGTGGTGGGGCTTTTGCTTTGTAGACCGTGCAATGAGCAAACAGAAGTACAAAATAAGGAAGGTCAGGAATTACACTCTTTTCTATAGTCGGGGGCTCGGTTTCTTAAACTTTTCTTTTGATGGTTGCTAAAGCGAGCTTTAAGATCCGTTATGGAAGGTCAAAGTCTTCTTGCTTGAGAAAAATGCCCAGAGGGAGTGTCCTATCCTTAGGCAGGAATTCTAATCATTGATCGAACTGAAACTGCTAATACTCAATTTATCGATTACAGTTTGCATGACACACCATGTGTAGCTGAAGGTATACTCCATTGGTCAAAGGCAGGGAGGAGATTCTACAGATACTCGTGGCAAAGGGAAAAGCAGAACTTCCCAGACCTAATGACGACAAGGACAAGTTCGGGCTCAAAGACATGACCGCATGGTGTGCCTTCCACCGAGGTTACGGTCGCAAAACCGACAACTGTCGACACCTCAAGAATCTCATTGAAGAAATGGTGAGGAAAGGCGAGCTGGATAAATACATCCGGAAGGAGCAGCGACCCTCCGAATATAAGAACAAGGGGCCAACAAGCAGAGCTGGAATTGGTTTCGGGCTAAATCCTGACGAGCGAAGCCCGACCGTCAAAAAGGCCAATAAAGGTTTAGATGAGCCCTCCGAAGTCATGGGAAATATCAATACTATCTCAAGAGGACCAACTTTCGGCGGAATCACGAAGGGAGAACTGTGGAGTTACGTAAACGAGGCAAAGAATCAGCCAGTCCTGTTCATAAAACCTAGCATGAAGACACCGCCCATCGTCTTCACTGACGATGACTTAGTAGGGGTAATAACCCCACACTCAGACCCATTACTGATAACGCCGGTAGTAGCCAATTGGAGGGTAGGACGCATCCTGGTCGACACAGGAAATTCGACCGAAGTCATGAGCCGAACGTTCTTTCAAAAACTCGGGGTAAGTCCACATTATCTTAAATCACATAAATCTTGCTTGACAGGGTTCGGCGACAATCAGGTCGAAACCGATGGGACATCATTACTACCCGTGCTAATAGGAGAAGGAGAAACAAAGAAAGCGATAATGCTAAACTTCGCTATAGTCGACAAGATGTCTGCCTATAACATTATACTAGGCAGGAACTTCCTGAGAGAGTCAGGGGCGATAATCTCCATGAACCACCTCACGATGAAATTCCTGATCCCGAGAACAAATCTCGTAGGAACGGTCAGAGGGAACCAAGAAGTGGCCAGGGAATGCTACTTAATCTCTGCTCAGGGCTGCGAAGAGGAAACCACCAACCCGGCCACCGTCGGAGGAGATAAGGTCTTCTATGGGGACCCCACAGTAGACATGCAGGACTGAAAACTGATGACCACGTAGGTTACTGATGTGGCGTTAAAATGCCACATTTGGATCACTTAACTTTGATGAGTTAGTTCTTTTCATGTTTTATTTCTAATTATTTATAAGTTTTTCTTGGTAGGTACCTTATTTGGAGTTGACGCTTCATTTGGAGCAAAACGGAACATTTATCACATTTTCATCTCATGTGGAAGGGATCGGAAGGAAAGAGCATCAGGGGTATTTTGGTCAACTTGAGAAAATCAGAGGTTAGACGGCAAGTGGAGTCAAGGGTGAGTCTGACGGTGAAGACGGAAGTCGAATCGGAGTTCGAATGGAGAAATAATGGAAGAAAGAAGTCGAAGGGTATTTTTGTCTATTCTGGAAATTATAGGATGTAGAGACAAATTTGAAGGCACCCATTTTGGCTTCTAAATGAGAAATAGGCCCAAACCCAATCCCAAGTCTAAAGAAGAAGGTAAAGAAGACTTTGTAAGCACCCCAAGACCAAGTCAATGGCCCAAAAATAAGTACGGGTTTTTAGTCTTTGTGGGTGTGAACAAAAGGGGGGAGAAATCAGACTTCATCTTCTCTATATTCAGAAATTAGGGTTTGAGAGAGTTTAGAGAGAGAGAGGGAAGGAGAGAGCCGGCCAAGCCTCGGCCGGCCATCATCAAAAGCCGGCCAAGGCTTTTGCCGGCGAGGGACAGAGAAGAGGCTGATCGGGTTGAAGAACAGCAAGGGAAGAAGAAGGCAACTCGAATCACCATTAGAGCTCGGGTTTTGCCTCAAGCCACCATTAAAGCTGCTCGGATCATCAGCTCGCGGGAAGCATAGATAAAAGCAGTGCGGGTTTTCACTCTACTCGAGACGCCGGCACGGGACGAATCTTTAACTTGGACCGGACTGTTCTTGGCCGGAAATCCTTACTCTCGGCCGGACTTGTTTGTGGTGTTCCGGCCATCATTTTGGCCGGAAACCATAGGGCTTTCACTTGGAACTCTTTTGTCTTGCTTCTCTTAATCTTTGATTGTGTTTTGGAGGAAGAAGAAGGTACTGTTACTAAAGGGAACCCTGGTTTGACTAAGGGGACACCTAATCTGCATTATTAAGGGGAAATCTGGATATTGCTAGGGGGAGATCAGCAGCACTTAATGAACCATTTATTCCGACGATCCTAGCCTTGCGCCTCATCGGAATAGGGACATTTTCACCTTAACTTATGTCTTTCTTTATTATCTTCTCGTTTATTATGTCTTCCACCATGTCTAGCTAGCTTTTGTATTCGGGTACTCGTGAAACATGTTTTGATGTGACAAATGAGTTTTAATGATGAAATCTTCCGGGTTTTTAGACCGTTCATGGACTAGAATCTGAGTTATACAAAGAGTTCGTTGACCAATCCAAGTAAATGGGTGAAGTTAACTAACTTTTCATGCTTATTGATTATTATTAATAGTCACTATCGATTTTGTGGATCGAAGTATCCTCACTTTATTCTTGCTCGACCATTTTTCCCGAATCTCTCTCACCTCTCACTTTTAGATTAGATCGTTTTATTTGTTTATTTATTATAAACCAATCAAAACCCCAATTATCATCTTTTCATTTTAGTCTGAGTTAGTGGTTGACACCTAGACCGGTGGGCTAGACTTTCTCGATATTCTTATTACCTTCCTATCTTCGTGGATCGATCCCGGTCTTACCGGGTTATTACTTGACGCCCGTATACTTGCGGGTGGCGACCTTTTAGGGTAACCTTTTAGGCCCACCAAGTTTTTGGCGCCGCTGCCGGGGATAGGTTTAGTAGTTTGGATATTGTTTGTTTTGTTCATTAGTTTAGTGTTATTTGTTAACTTAGATGTTTTTGTTTATTTTCGTAGTTTCTGACCTTTTCTTGTTTTCAGGAACTACTTTAAGAAAAAAAGCTGAAAGAAGAAGAATATAGGAGCGAAGGAAAAGAAAGAAATCGGAAGGAAGAACGAAACGAGAGGAGCATTCGCTAGTATCGTATTCTATCTCTTTCTTTCTTACTTGTGTGTGATTGGTTGGATAAGTTTTGATTTGCATTGATAGCTTGTTTGTTAGTTCCTTGAGCATTGTGAGATCATGGCACGTTATTCTAACGGTTGGCCATTCCATGTTGATGATGATGATGATGACCTTGATCTGAGGAGTTCCATCACTACCCGACCTGGTATGACCTTCGGGGAATACCAACAGATGAGTAGAAACGAGCCCGACCGACCTGTGACATTTGGAGATTATCAACGAATGTCTAGAAACGGTCCGATTAGTGAGTGGAGTTAGACCAGAACCTGATCGATCTCGTATGACATTAGGAGAATACCGACAAATGTATAGAGATGGTCAATTTAGTGATGGATATGGTCTGACACCAAATATGTATGAGAGACCTTATAGTCCACACTATTTTGAGACCAATGATTTTAGAGACAGGTATGATCCTAATATGTACGATGAGAGTTATGATCAAGAGTCGTCATTGAATTACACTAGTGAGCCTTATTATGAGGAGACTCTTGAAGAGTCCACGAGTCGTCTTAGAGAGATGATGTCACAATTTGCGACTCAAACAACGCAGGAGATTGAGTCATTGACTCAACAGGTAAAGATGCTTAAGTCACAGTTATTCGTTGACGAGGAAGGGGTTTCACCACCCCCAAACTCAAGAGGGTACTAGGTATGATGACGAGGGTAATACGTCTAACCCTAGTACTAAGTTAAATGTCGATGAATTTACTGATAGTACCTTAGAGCCTGAACGGTCTGATGACCTTGTCGTCTTATTTCCTCCACCAGTGTCGTCTCACCATGATATGACTACATTAGACGTTGATGTTCAGGGTGATGGCTCTACGAGCAAGTTTGAGGATGACATGATTATGAACTATCCGATTTTTAACACTTGTAAGGAGTTAGTTTTAGATGCAATTCTAGGAAGGCCTGCTATTATAACTGACTGCGAGGCTCCAGATGTCTTTGAGGATATTGATGACGTAGTAGTTAGAGACATGTTGGATAGTGCGTCAGACTATTTACCTAAGGAAACCATGGACCTTGACTTGGTCTCCGAGCATATTGCCTTACCCTTAGAGTCTAGTTTGACCTTCCACATGATCTCAAACTCGGTTGTTGATCCCTTTTGGGACATTTCAGACGTCTTTCCAAAGACGTCTATGGACATAGTGGATATTCTATCCACTAAGATTCCAGATGATTATTTGCCTTCGACTGATATTTTGACCCTTCACGTGTATGTCGATCCTTTTGATGATTTCTTTGTTGTCGTTCCTTCTATTTATGCTTACTTAGTGGACTGTGCACCCACTAAGTTTGGGGATGGCTTGTTTACTTTTATCGTCTCATGTGCACTTTACATTTCTGATCTTTTTGTGAGACGATTAGCACCGGCATATAGCTTCCTTTGGGTTGACCCCCAGAATTTCCGTCTCTTATTGTATGATCTTTGACTGATTGAGATGGGTCTTGATGTTTGTGGGTATCATCTCTGGAAACCCTCCACGAGACAGAACTCGTGCTCTTGCGGAAGCAAGAGAATCAATGGCTAATTGCATAGCTCAATGCAATCGTGTTTACCCACGTTAGTGGTCATTTTTATGGTCATGATCTTATGTGCTTTATTCTCATATTTCTTGTTGATCATAGGAGCATTTCTTACTTATTTTGCTTCTGAGGCATGGTTTGTTCCAAGTTTGGGGATGGCGACGAGCTCGACATCAACTTGGAACCTGTTCATACACGAGTCTCGGTAGTAGTATCTATTATCTCCTCCGGCTATGGTAATATCTTTCCATTCTTCTCTTTAAGTTAATATGTCTTATCTTTTGGTGAGTATATGGTTGAAACATTGAGGACAATGTTAATTTTAAGTTTGGGGATGGGGTATGACTTTTAGCCATGACCATGGGGTTTCAAAAGACAAGAGGGTTCGATAAATTCGACCAAATTTGAAATTTTTTTGGGTAGATTTGATGTGACTTTAGTGGTATGCTTAAGTATGTTGATGCATGTGTTTCAGTTTTGGTGAATGTTATGCATGTTCTTAGTCTTTTTCATGAATGTCGAGTCCTTTAGCGTTTGTTGTCTGATCATGTGAGTAGCATCCTAAGGAAGAAGAAACATTTCCGAGGGACCTATACTAGTCATTAGTGGAGACTTAAACCCATGTGAGATATCCGATCCTTTATATTGTTTTCGAGTGTACTCTTCTGCGCTAACTCTGAGTAGAATGAAGAGCTACTCAACCTCGTAACTTTTAAAAGAGCTTAGACGATCTCATGAGCTCAACTTTCTTGGCCACTAGGAGTGACATCAGGATAGCGACCTTACTCTTGTAGTCCATGAAACCCGATTATAGTGTCAACTTTAGGTAGACGGATACTCCACCATCTATTCATCATTTTACTCTCGAGAATGAAGACATGATAGTTGTAGAAAGAAGAATGTGAAACAAAGTGAGAATGAAGAAAAAGTTGTTTGTTGAGAATACCAGTGTTAGTGTTCTTGTTTTGTTATGAAAAAAAAAAGAAAAAAAATTGAGTTTTTTATGTGTAATTGTTGTGAGAATAAAGTATTCAAAACAAAAAGCTAAGTTTAGAAGTTGTTTGAACGTTCTTTTTATTGAAGGAGTCGACATTCTCGGGATCTCATCACTTCCATCTCATTACTTGTATCCGTTGACCTTTAGGAAGCATTGTTAGAGGGTATAGTGGGTGAGAAGGGTGAGTTAACTTCCCCATTCCATTTTAGTGGTTATTTTCATTCTTTAGAGATCATTTCGTTTTAAAACTTGTTATCCTCATTTATTTTGTATGTGTTGAGTTTCACTTCAGTCCATGCTCACACATTAGAGTGAACCATTATTATATATTCTTGAGTGATTTCATGTTTTTGAGTGTATGACCGTGAGGCTAAAGTCGAGGCGAAATGTACTAAGATAGGAATCGAGGGTTTGCAACTTTGGACTTAGATGATGCTCATTAGGGTTGGACACTTACATTTTAGGATGAAACTACTAGTGAGGAGACTTTTAGCATTTATATGCGTTTATCGATCTTGATTCGCTTGTTTAGCATGCTTGAGTGTGTCATTAATTGTCATTATATTATTTACATCGATGTTGAACTCTTTCTAAACTTAGTAGTTTTATCATGAGATTCAGTAATAGGTCAATCAGGACTTATAGTGAACCAATCTTGGTGTCGAGTTATCTAAGCTCAACAGTAGGCAGTGTAGGATTTCTATATAAACAATTCAAATCATAGCGATGAGCAGTTTGAAACCTAGTGATTAGTTATCAATAACTTGTGATACTTAGGGCCTCATAGTAAAGAGTTGAAGATTCAGAAACCTAAATTTTAATGGAAGAGGTAAACCCTAGTCCTGCCTGCATGATTTAGTAAATTAGCAAGATAATGGTAATGCGAGTGCGAGAATTTGAAGACTTCCCTTTCGACCTCATCGAGAGGCCTTCACGATTTGCAAAGAAATTTGGTGGAGTAGATTTCCCTTCGGTCGATAGTCAGTTCCCCATAACATTGAATGAAGCTTCCCCTAAGTCGAAGTTGATATCCCAATAGCAGTGAGGAAGGCTGCTGCTCATCAGAAACTGGTTTCCAAACTTTTTTCAATTTATTTGCTGCGAGCCATGGTTACAAAGAATAAATAAATATAAGTCAGTAATCAACAAATTGGAATCTGATAGCAAGCCGGTCGGAACTTAATAATAAAAACTTGGACCTTACTAGCAAGTTTTAATTTAATATTGAACAATTTAGATTTTTTTTAAAAGTAAGCAAGCTAGAACTTGCGGCGAATGAATCAGAACCAGTGAGATAAGCAAACTCAGGTCTTGTATAGTCTCAGAACTAGCTCTTAGTGTCATGGTTCGAAAATATAAATTGACTTTTTAGTAAATTTGTTTGGTGTCTGAGAGACTATGCAAGTGAATGGATTACGGTATATATCTATATGTATGTTTTGTTTTCCATGTGTCAGAGAAACATCAAGCAAGATAATCCTAAGGACTTTCGGCCAAGTTTCTCACGGAGGCACAAATGGTAACCGGATTATAAGATTTGTTCGTTAAGGGGTTGGTCGAGATCGACCCATGTTTAGTTCATCATCGCGAATTATAGGAAATACTCCATAAAAAGAAACATAAAAGAGCATGAGTAAGACTAATTCCCTCTTGACCCAATGGAGATGCCCGAAACAATGAATATGGTTCAGCTGCTCTCTATTTAACAGATGATTAGGTTCCTTACATGGATGTTGAATTCGGTGTCCCCTTATAAAGAATCAGTTTCCGTTCAGCAAGACACCTTCTTCTTCTTTGTGTTTCAGGAGACGTTCCCTGGCTTAACCGTTAAATTGATTTCCATTCCAAAATTCTCATGGTGGGTTTAACATCATCACCTACTTCTTTTGACCAGAGCTTTGTTAAAATCAAAATCCCTTCATATGAGTCAGTCATCCAAAAACGAATTTTCTCTCTCTTAAACCCACCATTACCACTGTTTCTTAGTAATCTCAAATTGGGAGCAACATCATCTTCATTAACCCTGCTCAGAAGAAAACTATTGCCACATTCCTTTTGTGTTAGCCTATCTGATCATATTCAAAACTAGGTTTTCCTCATGATCCTGTTGGCTAAGTTATTCCAAATTGGTAACAGGGTTTGAACCTAAAAGGGTCCCCTCGTTGCCTGAGCGGTTTCTCTCACTTGCACCGGAGAAACCATAAAATCAATCCTCTTGATTTTAGAAACTTCCCATAATTAAGCAAGAAGAGATAAATAATTAAACCAAACTTTTCGAATCCAGACTTCCAGCAGCCTCGTCCAAGGAAGAGGACGACTGAAATCCTAAACCCTAGCTAATAGCCCAAAGTGAATACCCTAATTCTCATCTTCGGGTAGCGGATCATCTCTTAACCTAAAGCTGGTCTGATCTTGATTTATCACCACCGTAGGACCCTGATGTTGGGGTCCCTCCTTTTATAAGGTCGCGGCTTTGGGGAATAAAGAAAATTCTCTGGGGAATAAATTCTCGAGGGAATGCAGATTTTTTTTAAAATTCTCCGGGGAATAAATTTTTATAGGGAATACAGAATACATTTTTTTGAAAGTTCTCCTCCATCTCATCTGTTCTCTCTGCCACTTCATCTTCTCGACACCTCATCATCTTCTCCGGCGAAAGTCGCCAGCCGGCCAATTTCCCGGCCGGCGACCTTCAAACATAATTTTTTTTTTTAAATTTTCTCTCTTCTCTCTCTCTCTAATTTTTTTTTTTCTTCTTACCTCTCTCTCTCTCTCTAGAACTGTTCTAGAGAGAGAGGTCTGTTCGTCATGGAACACGAACAGAGGAACACAAACAGATCTGTTCGTGTTCCATCACGAACAGAGGAACACGAACAGATTTGTTCGTGTTCCATCACGTTCAGAGGAACACGAACAGATCTGTTCGTGTTCAATCACGAACAGACTCTGTTCGTGATGACATGAACAGACCTCTCTCTCTCTAGATCTGTTCTAGAGAGAGAGAGAGGTAAGAAAAAAAAAGTTAGAGAGAGAGAGGAGAGAGAAAATTTTAAAAAAAAATTATGTTTGAAGGTCTCCGACCGGAAAATTGACCGGCCGGCGACTTTCGCCGGAGAAGATGATGAGATGTCGAGAAGATGAAGTGGCAGAGAGAGGTGATGAGATGGAGGAGCCTTTTTTATAGCATCTTCTAAAATTAGAAGCCCCTTAGCAATAAAAAGAAATTAAAAAGTCAATCTTATTTGACTAGTTTTAAGAAAAATCTTTATTTCCCGGAGAATTTTCTTTATTCCCCAAAGCCGCGGCCTTATATAAAAAGGATTCCTAGTTAGAATAGGATTTCCCTTATTCCTTATTTAGGGAGAAATAGAAGTTTCTATTTCTAGCCTAAAAAGGAATCCTATTTCTAGTAGAATACCTCCTTATTTATCATTATAAATAGGGAATGAAAGGGAAGAAATTATTCATACTTTCAAGTTAGAGAGTATCATACTTTCAGGTTAGAGAGTATCCTCCCAGTTGGGAGCTCCCAGTTGGGAGAGTTACAAGAGAATCCTCTCAGATATATCTTCTCAGGTTAGAGAGAGATAAGAGAGATGAAACAACTTCCAGAACAAAGAGAAGCCAGAGAAAGAGAGATTTCTGAAGTGGTTCTTTCAAGAGAGATTGAAAGAGCAGAATATTGGTTTGAAGAAAAGAAGATTATTAATCTTGTGAAGCAATTTAGTTTGTGGTTATCTTCTTCAACCTTTAGTAATCTAGGATTTGTTCAAATCCTAAGGAGTAAGAGATTTTATTTCTTTATTTCTTTGTTCAGTTTATCCACCATATGTTTGGTGAAGAGTTGTGTAACCCACTATTTAATTATAGTGGAAGATTTCTGGACTCGATCCCGTGGTTTTTTACCTTCTAGTTTGGAGGGGTTTTTTGCCATGTTAAATAATCTTGGTGTCTCTACTTTTACTTTCGCATCGTTTATCTTCATATTCTTGAACAAGTTAATTATGTTATTTTTTCCAACAAGTGGTATCAGAGCTAAGGCTAGATTTATCGTTCAGAAATATGGAAGGGAAACAGTAGTGTACTTTACACATGAATCCAGTGAATTCGTGAATGATAGATGAATACAGATGGAATGTGAGATATCAGTGGATTCAAGACGTTATTGGAAAAAAAGTGTTGAAGATCAAGAAAATCCATATAGAAGACAATACTTCAGATATGATGGCAAAAAGATTGTTCAACGGGAAGCATGAGCTACATAGTAGTATTGTTGGTCTTAGAATGGCGGGTCCTTTTCATAAGTCGGGAGGGGGAGTTTGTTGGGGTCCCTCCTTATATAAAAAGGATTCCTAGTTAGAATAGGATTTCCCTTATTCCTTATTTAGGGAGAAATAGAAGTTTCTATTTCTAGCCTAAAAAGGAATCCTATTTCTAGTAGAATACTTCCTTATTTATCATTATAAATAGGGAATGAAAGGGAAGAAATTATTCATACTTTCAGGTTAGAGAGTATCATACTTTCAGGTTAGAGAGTATCATACTTTCAGGTTAGAGAGTATCCTCCCAATTGGGAGCTCCCAGTTGGGAGAGTTACAAGAGAATCCTCTCAGATATATCTTCTCAGGTTAGAGAGAGATAAGAGAGATGAAACAACTTCCAGAACAAAGAGAAGCCAGAGAAAGAGAGATTTCTGAAGTGGTTCTTTCAAGAGAGATTGAAAGAGCAGAATATTGGTTTGAAGAAAAGAAGATTATTAATCTTGTGAAGCAATTTAGTTTGTGGTTATCTTCTTCAACCTTTAGTAATCTAGGATTTGTTCAAATCCTAAGGAGTAAGAGATTTTATTTCTTTGTTTCTTTGTTCCGTTTATCCATCATATGTTTGGTGAAGAGTTGTGTAACCCACTATTTAATTATAGTGGAAGATTTCTGGACTCGGTCCCGTGGTTTTTTACCTTCTAGTTTGGAGGGGTTTTTTGCCATGTTAAATGATCTTGGTGTCTCTACTTTTACTTTCGCATCGTTTATCTTCATATTCTTGAACAAGTTAATTAGGTTATTTTTCCTAACACCTGATTTATTTTTCTTTGAATTGAGAGAACTTTCTTTCACTCTCTGGGCGGCAGTAGCCAATCTTTCATGAAAAAAAAAGAAAAGGGAAAACCCTTATTCGTCAGGACCTTCTCCTTCTTACAAAACATCTTTAGCCAAACTCTTTTAAGAGAAGATAAAGAGGAAACCATGATCATTGCTAGCTTTGACGCGGTTGAATTCGTTAGGGAAATTGATGAACGTGATCCAGAAAGTTGAATCGTTAAAGATTTTGCTGGAGTGCCATCTTTCTAGCTTCAAATGCTGATGTCAAAAAATGGTCTTCCGTTATATCAGCATGAAAAGGGAGTTGATGCATAACAGCCTCCCTTATGATCGAATATTCCGTCTAGATAATTGATATTCCTTCGATTCTCGCTCCTTCCATTAGAGACTTGAGGGAAAACCTGCAAAAAGAAAGAAAACTGATCCGACGCTCAAGTCAGTCAGATTGCTCTTTACAGTAAAATAATGAGTATTGAATGATCCTTCCGGGTGTGGAGTCTATTAGACTCGTCTGGCTTACCTTGAAGAAGATGATATGAGGCCCTTTTATAGGCCGAATTAGGGTTTCCCTTCGTAGTTATCTTGTATCTAGGATAAACAGAAATATCCTAAATTCAAGGATATTTCATAGATCAACTGCCGAAGTGATAGATCTTCAAGGAGATATTTCCTCCCTTAAGACTCTGGAAGCCCAAGTTTGCTTAAACACTTTCAGATCTGTAACCGACTGAGATCTCCTTAGATATTTCAGGATTAAGTCGGTAGGTCAGTGCGTTTCTGCCTCCCCAGTGCTGGGTGTAAGGCTTTGACTGAACCTATGCGAACCCCCCTCATCCGTTAGAAACCCCAGGGCTGAACCGTACATGCCGAGGACGTTACAGGGTTGGTTTCCTCTAGCTGACCTCCCAGTTAGGGGAGTGTAGCGGATCGTCAAGGATTAAACGGTTCTGCTGCCTTAAGCCGGGTTGACCCGTTGGACTTCAGGTCTGATCTTGACTCTTCAGACGTTAGTCAACGTCTGGACATTTTTATGCATCATCAGTCGCGGCTTCGATTCATTTGGTAAAATAGCCCACGATTACAAATAACATGGTTTTGTCACCGGTTCCTTTGGGAAATGGACCTACCAAATCAATTCCTCCTTGCGGGAAAGGGCAAGGGCTGACAATAGGCGCGACAATTGGTTAGATTTTTCTTGTAGTTGTTTGCGTACTTTTGATGGGGCTCACAATACCTTGTGTGTTTGATGTAGTTTTTTAGCATCTTTGGCCAGTAGTACTTGGAAAATGTTAGCTTTCGTTGTAACATTCTGGTTTAGCTTTATGTTGTAGGTTCGGAGCCTGGCCAAGGCTAGCTTGAGATTTGGTATTAGGTATGTCCTGACTTTGCGCTTTACGATCATGTCGTCAACATAACACTCTATTATTTTACCAAGTTGTTCCTCGAAGATGTTGTTGACCAACCTTTGGTACGTTGCCCCGGTTTTTTATGCCGAAGGGAATCTATTGATAACAATATAAGCCTCAGTCGGCCAGGAAGGCGGTGTGCTTTTGATCCGACCAGTTCATAGCTATTCGGGGGTATCCTATGAATGCATCCATGAAGCTGAGAAACTCATGTCTTAATGTAGAGTCCACTAGTTGGTTGATGGTTGACCAAACGAAAGTTGTCTTTAGGGCAGGCTTTATTCAGACTCGTATACTCTACACACATTCTCAATGTGTTATTCTTTTTTGGTACGAGCACTGTGTTGGCAAGCCAATCAGACTGCTGGACTTCTCGCATTACCTCGGAAGCCAGCAATTTATCAACTTGCTTATCAATCTCGGCCTCTGGTGCGAAGTTTCTTTTTTTGTTGAACTAGTGATGTGGCGTGATAATTGATGATGCATAAAATGTCTAGACGTTGTGTAACGTATGAAGAGTCAAGATCGGACCTGAAGTTCATCGGGTCAACCCGGCTTAAGGTAGCAGGTCAGCAGAACCCTTGATGATCCGTTACGTACTCCCCTAACTGGGAGGTCGGCTAGAGGAAACCAGCCCTGTAACGCCCTTGGCATGAACAGATCAGCCCTGGGGTTTCTAAAGGAATGAGGGGGGTCCACGTAGGTTCGGTCGATGCCTTACCCCCAAAACTGGGAAGGCAAAGCGCACCAGCAATCTACCGTCTTAATCCCAGAATCTCCACAGAGATCTCAGTCGGCTACAGATCTCTAACTGTTTAAGCAAGTATGGACTTCACGCGTCCAAGGGAGGAAACTTCTCTCCAAAGATCTATCACATCAGCATGATATCTACGAAATATCCTTGAACTTAGGAACTTTCATCTTTCCTGGATGCGAGATAAACACAAAGGGAAAACTTCCGTCCACGGCAATCATCGTCGCCTCTTAAGCCTATAAAAGGCCCCCAAATCGTCCTTCAAATGGCCCGATCTCTAGACCCTAAAAGATCACAAGAAACTCTGAGTTCTCACAACTCGCCCCCAAAAGGATCGATCAATATTCATTCTTTTACTGCAAAGAACACCCTGACTGTCTTGAGCGTCAGAGCGGTTTTCGAACCCTTTGCAGGTTTTTCCCCCTTTGGGAATAGACGAACAGGAGTAGTAAGCAGGAGCAAGGAGCTAGGAGCAAGAGCAAGGAGCTAGGAGCAGGAGCAAGGAGCGAGGAGCAGGAACAAAGGAATAGAGAACCAAAACCGGGGGCAGAAGCACTCGGCTAAATCTGGCTTGATTTTACAGAACATTCAACATAACGGTGGTTGTCATGCATCAAATCTCTGTTTCATGCTGGATATAACGGAAGACCATTTTTTGACATCAGCATTTGGCGCTAGAAGGATGGCATCTCTCCAGCAAAATCATCAGTTCGGTAACTCGAACCCTTTTCATTACTTTTTTCATCACTAACCGTTTCTTCAAGACCGTCAGGTAAAACATGTCCTCAGAGGAGCACAATCCACGCAGATCCCAGCACCAGATACCCGACACAGTTGAGCTCATGGCCACAATTGAACGACTTAAGGCCGACTGCGTACGAGGGAACGAAGAGGTAAAGCGGTTACAAGAAAGGCTCCGTAAGGCCGAAACAATCAAGAAAAACGTAGCATCGTAGGAGAGAAAGGAAGCAATCAGGATGCACGCCCGAAGACTTTTCTCGCCAGGTAATGCGTTCCCAACCGGATCCCTAGAATTACAACCTGGCGATCAGATGCACTTAGAGAGCATCTTAGACAAATATGGAGCACTGGACCAGAACCTTCAATACGTCCATAAAAACAAGGGGATCGGCGAAGGATGTATCGACGATCCGACGGTCTACGAGGTGCTCATACACCAAGTAGGGGAGCTGACCCGAGAGAGAGAGAAAGAGAAGCAATGGGGGAGACAGTGATACACCTCCCCCCTCTAAGTCGGAAGATATTGGAGTCGGAAAAACCAAAGAACTTCAAATGCCCGGCACTCGACCGCTATCACGGTTTGGAGGATCCAAGAGTATTCATCAATAATTATACTTCAGTGATGAACCTTTATACTACCAACCTGAACGTGTGGTGTGTGGTTTTTGCCACCATACTGAAAGGAACAGCCCAGGCATGGTACCAAGCATTGGCACCAGGCTCAATCAAATCCTTTGAGCAACTCGCCCAAGTCTTCTGCGACGTCTTCCGAGGAAGCACTACAATCAAGAGAGAGACCGAAGAACTATTTTATATAGTCCAAATAAGAAACGAATCCCTTGCCACCTATTGGCAAAGGTTTCGGAACCTCATGGTACAGATTGCAGAATTGGAACCAAAAGTTGTGTTCGCTGCCTTGAAAAGGAGTCTCCCACAGGATGACATCATAAAAGAGATCTCAAGTCGACGGCCAGGCACGCTCGCAGAACTGATAGAAAAGGTCCAACAATTTATAAGAAAGGAGGAAGATTATCGGTGGATGAAGGAAGTAGCCAACATCCCATACGAAGGAAAGTCATTCGGGAAGAAAGAACGAGAGAAGGCAAAGTCCCCCAGGGAACGAGACCGGAGCAGGAGATCAAGACCCGATTTCATCACATACACCCCAGTAACAAAGGTTAGAGAGGAAATTTTGCAGATACTTAAGTCAAAAGGAAAAGTAGAGCTGCCCAAACCTAATGAGGAGTTCAGCGCCAGAGACATGACCGCATGGTGCGCTGTTCACCGAGCATATGGTCATAGCACTGACAGTTGCCGACACCTTCG
Source organism: Eschscholzia californica subsp. californica (assembly GCA_002897215.1). Lineage (NCBI taxonomy): Eukaryota > Viridiplantae > Streptophyta > Magnoliopsida > Ranunculales > Papaveraceae > Eschscholzia > Eschscholzia californica. The sequence goes on from BEHA01003994.1 coordinate 66,111, forward strand.
GAACCTCATAGAAGAAATGGTAAGGAAAGGCGAGCTAGGCAAGTACATTCGGAAAGAGCAACAAATGCCTGAATATAATAACAAGAGGTCAGCAAGCAAAGGAGGAATTTGACCGGGATTGGACACCGACACACATTTCACGAGCTCCAAGAAGACGGCCAAAGGACCAGAAGAGAATGCCGGAGTAATTGGCAACATCAATACCATCGCCAGGGGGCCAACCCTTAGCGGAAACACCAAGGGAGAACAACGCCGATACGCCAATGAGGCAAAAAACATGCCAGCCCTATTCAACAGGGCCAGTGAGGAAACGCCGCCCATCACCTTCACTGATGATGACCTGGTAGGGGTATTCGCTCCACACACAGAGCCAATGGTAATAACCGCAGTGGTGGCAAATTGGAATGTCGGATGCATTCGAGTCGACACAGGAAGTTTAACCGAAGTCATGAGCCGTACATGCTTTCAAAAGCTCGGGGTAAGTCCTCAATACCTTAAATCATACAAATCTTGTTTGACAGGTTTCAGCGACAATCAATTAAAAACCGACGAAATGACGTCGTTACCTATAATAATAGGAGACAAGGAGGTAAAAAAGGTAATGATGCTAAACTTCTCCATAGTCGACAAAATGCATGCTTACAACATCATATTAGGAAGGAACTTCCTAAGGGAATCCAGAGCCATAATCTCCATGGACCACCTAATGATAAAATTCTCAGTTCCGGGAACAAACCTCGTAGGGACGGTTAGAAGGAGAATCAAGAAGTAGCTCGGGAATGTTATCCGATCTCGGCCCATAATTGTGGAGAGGAGACGACCAATGCAGAGACCGTCGAAGGAGATAAGGTTTGAGAAACACGAGTTATTTCTACTCCTTAGTCTCATTACTTTCGACTAAGGAGTGGCGGGACTCATAATGATGCATAAAATGTCCAGACGTTGACTAACGTCTGGAGAGTCAAGATCGGATCTGAAGTCCATCGGGTCAACCTGGCTTAAGGAAGCAGGTCAGCTGAACTCTTGACGATCCTTCACGTACTCCTCTAACTGGGAGGTCGGCTAAAGGAAACAAACGTTGTAACGCCCTTGGCATGAACGGATGAGCTCTGGGTTTTCTAAATGAATGAATGGGGTCCACGTAGGTTCGATCGATGTCTTACGCCTAGAACTGGGAAGGCAAAGCGCACCAACAATATACCGACTTAATCCCAGAATCTCCATAGAAATCTCAGTCAGCTACAGATCTCTAACTGTTTAAGCAAGTTTGGACTTCACGCGTCCAAGGGAGGAAACTTCTCCTAAAAAATCTAGCACATCGGCAGGATATCTACGAAAGATCCTTGAACTTAGGAACTTTCATCTATCCTGGATGCTAGATAAACACAAAGGGAAAACTTCCGTCCACGGCAATCATTGCCGCCTCTTAAGCCTATAAAAGGCCCCCAAATCGTCCTTCAAAGGACACGATCTCTAAAACCTAAAAGATCACAAGAAACTCTGAGTTCTCACAACTCGCCGCCAAAAGGATCGATCAATATTCATTCTTTTACTGCAAAGAACACCGTGACTGTCATGAGCATCGAAGCAGTTTTCGAACCCCTTGTAGGTTTTTCCCCCTTTGGGAACAGACGAACAGGAGTAGTAAGCAGCAGCAAGGAAATAGGGGCAGGAGCAAGGAGCTAGGACCTAGGAGCAGGAGCAAAGAGCGAGGAGCAGGAGCAAAGGAGCAGAAAACCAGAACCAGAGGCAGAAGCACTCGGCTGAATCTGGCTTCATTAACAGAACATTCAACATAACGAAGGCTGTCATGCATCAACTCCCTGTTTCATGTTGATATAAGGAAGGCCATTTTTTGACATCAGCAATAATGACATAATTAGATCACTTAACTTCAATGAGTTAGTTCGTTCCAGGTTTTATCGCTCATAATTTTTGTGTTTTTGTTAGGTAGCTTAATTGGAGTAAGGAGCTTGATTCGGAATAAAATGAAGTAATTCATCACATTTTCATCTGATGTGAAAGAGATCGAAAGAAAATAGCGTCAGGGTTATTTTGGTCGAAATGGGGATCAAATGAGAACTGGAGACAATGATGAATCCGAGGACGAAAACAAAAATCAAATCGGAGTTCAGACGAGAAAGTTATGAAAAAAAAGCCGAGGGGCGTGACAAAGTTGAAGGCATGCCCTTGGATTCTAAATGAGAAGCAAAGCCCAAACCCAAAACCCAACAGTCTAAAGAAGAAGGACAAACAGAAATATTATGTGCACCACAAGGGTTTAGCCTAAGAACGAGGGGAGCTCGATGTTCTTCAAGGGTCGTCGGCACGGGACAGAGACGTTTCACACGGAACGAGCATTTGGTTAACCACCCTCCCTAATTTTCAGTCTGTGGGGTGATGACTGATGAGTCGATCCCTCGGACTTCGTCAGTTCCAAACGCGAACACGTGTAGGCCTATCAATGGATATCTGAATATTCGTCATCTGATTCGTATCCGTATTCAAATTTAAAAAAAATATCTAAAATTTCGGATATCGGATACGGATTCAGATATTCCTTATCTGATATCTTCGTATAGGATCGGATGCACCAGTATGCGATTCGATAAATATCTGTATCCGATAAGAAATATATAAAAAGGGTTATTTCCCTAATGGCCCCCAACTTTGTGACCAGCTTCCCGCCTGACCCCCTACTTTACGAAAAATACCCATATGGCCCCCTTCCGTTATAACACCGTTACTCTCTTTCCTCTATCTCATTTTTTCTCTCTGCCACATCATCTCACCTCGCCCCGTCATCATCTTCTCCGGCAGGGTCGCCGACCAGAAATTTGGCCGGCCGGCGACCCTGTCGGAGAAGATGATGACGGGGCGAGGTGAGATGATGTGGCAGAGAGAGAAAATGAGATAGAAGAGAGAGACTAACGGTGTTATAACGGAAGGGGGCCATATGGGCATTTCTCGTAAAGTAGGGGGCAGGCGGGAAGCTGGTCACAAAGTTGGGGGCCATTAGGGAAATAACCCATATAAAAATAATAAAAATAAAAATTTAGAGTTATTTCCTTTTTGGCCCCCTATTTTTTATAAATTCAAATTTTTTTGTTCACACCGTCAGTTAACTTAAATTGTTAATTTTTTTGTTTCCATAATTTCCCTTGTTATAAAAGTGATTTTGTAAATTAAAATTTGGCCCCTATTGCCTTGAGACGGGTTGACTCGTTGGGCTTTTGGTTTTTTTATTGAGTTATTGACGATAGTCAACATGTGACCATTTTATGTAGGTCGCGGCTTTGGGGAATAAAAAAAATTCTCCAGGGAATAAATTCTCGAGGGAATCCAGATTTTTTTGAAAATTCTCCGGGGAATAAACTTTTATGGGGAATACAGAGCTGGACTCTGAGGCTGTGAGGCAGAGCTGGACAACCCGTGTTATTCGTGTATAATGTCGATTGTAGAGAGAGTCGGTTGTAGAGAGTCGCTGAGGCAGAGCTGGACAACCCAAGTTATTCTTGTATAATGTCGATTGTGGAGAGAGTCGGTTGTAGAGAGTCGGTGAGGCGGTCGGATTAGGGTTTAGTGGCTATATAAACTAAACCCTAAGGAGATATCAGCGAGCACAATCTCACAAATCTCTTGTGTCAACTTGTTTGCTTATCATAGTGGAAATCGTCGCGCCGTTGTCGCCGTGGAGTAGGTCTCACCAATCGAACCACGTAAATCTCTGTGTTCTGTTCTTGATTGTTCTTTACTATTCCTATTGCTTGTCTTGGATTACTCGCATTGTTCACATTAACCCCGATTGGGCACAACAAACTGGTATCAGAGCTTTGGTTTTGAGGTTTCTGTGATGGCGAAATATGAGATAGAGAAGTTCAATGGAAGTAACGATTTTAATCTTTGGAAGATTAAGATGCGAGCATCATTAGTTCAACAGGGTCTACTGAAGACGTTAAATGGGAAGGCTGCACTCGCTGAATCACTTTCAGAAGTAGAGAAGGAAGATCTCATTGAGAGAGCTCATGGTCAGATTCCACTCTGTTTGAGCAATGAGGTCTTGCGAGAAGTAGCGACGGAAACTACAACCGATGGGCTATGGAGTAAGCTGGAGACAAGGTATATGACGAAATCTCTAACTAATTGTTTGTATCTAAAGAAGAAATTATTTAGTTTACAGATGTTAGAAGGGGAATCGTTGAAAGACCATATGGATGAACTCAATCGAGTATTCTTAGATTTGACAAATATAGATGTCAAATTCGAAGAAGAAGATAAGGCAGTACTATTGCTTGCATCCCTGCCACCATCATATGAAAGCTTTGTTGATTCTTTTATGTCTGGTAAAACAACTACAACCTTTGAGGATGTTAAAGTAGCAGAACTCGAAGGAGTTGAGACGGAGGTCAATGGAAGAAAGCAGCTCAGGTGATGGTTTGGTGGTAGGGGGAAGGTCGCAGCATGTGGTCGATGGGAAGGACCATTCACGGTCTAAATCGAAACCAAAGAAGTACAGATGCTTTAACTGTAAGAAGGAGGGGCACTTCAAAAGGAATTGTCCTGAACTTAGGAAGAAGCCAGCAAAGGCAGCATCCATCGAAGAAGATGATGGTAATGTCTTGGCAATCATTGAAGAATGTGATGAAGCTATGGTTCTGGCGATCAATGCCTACTTCACTGAAGATAGGTGGATTTTGGATACTGGCTGTACATTCAATGTATGTCCTCATAAGGAATGGTTTTCCACTTACACAGTCATTAATGGCGGTAAGGTGTTAATGGGAAACGACGCTCCTTGTAAGGTGGTTGGAATTGGTACTGTTCAGATCAAGATGCACGATGGTGTTGTGAGGACTATAACAGACATCACACATGTTCCAGATTTGAAGAAGAATCTAATCTCTTTGGGAAGTCTGGATGATAATGGTTGCAAATATGGCATAGTGAGACACCATACAGTCCGAAAGACCCCAAAGCAGAATGGGGTGGCAGAACGTATGAACAAAACTTTATTGGAACGAGCTCGTTGTATGCTTTCGAATGCAGGGCTGTCGGAGGTGTTCTGGGCGGAAGCAGTGAACACGACAGCATATCTGATGAATATTTCACCCTGTACATCTATTGAGTGTAAAACTCCTAATAAGGTATGGTCTGGTTATCCAGCTAAGTATGAGAACTTGAGGATCTTTAGTTGTTCGGCTTATGCACGTGTTAAAAAAGGTAAACTTGATCCGAGGGCTAAGAAATGTGTATTTCTTGGGTATGAGCCTGGAGTTAAGGGTTATCGGTTGTGGAATCCGGATGGAAAATCAAAGAAGTTTCTAATAAGTAGAGATGTTACCTTTGATGAGTTAGCCATGGTAACTCAGAAGGTAAGGCCTGTAGATACTCGGGAGGGTGTTGGTAAACAGGTGGAGTAGGAAGATCATGGAGAACAGGTGGAGTTTGAGATAGACACTCCGGAAGAGGTTCGGCCTCAGGTAGATGAGCAAGCTGAGGAAGATGAACCAGAGCTGGTTCATTACAGTGTTGCGAGGAACAGGGGAATGAGAGACATCCGGGCTCTGGAAAGGTATGGGATGGCAGATATGGTTGCATTTGCACTTAGTGTGGAAAAAAGCATAGATGGAGGTGAGCCATGCACCTATGAAGAAGCTATGAGGAGCGATGATTCACGGCAGTGGTCTCTTGTCATGAATGAAGAGATTGAGTCTCTTCGGAAGAACCAGGTCTGGGAATTAGCCGAGCTACCTAAGGGTCAGAAGATTGTTGGTAGGAAATGGGTTTTCAAGAAGAAGGAAGGAATCCCATGGTGGAAGATGCACGTTACGAAGCACCGTTAGTAGCTAAGGGGTTTACACAACGAAAAGGGATAGACTTCAATGAGGTATTTTCTCCTCTTGTTAAACATATATCTATTAGAGTGATACAAGCTATGGTTGCTTCGTATGATATGGAATTGGAGCAGCTGGATGCTAAGACTGTGTTCTTACATGGAGACCTGGAAGAACAAATGTATATGCGTCAGCCAGAGGGGTTTGAGATTCTCGGGAAAGTAGACCAGGTCTGTTTGCTGAAGAAGTCTTTGTATGGACTGAAACAGTCTCCTCGGCAGTGGTATAAGCGTTTTGACACATTTATGGTTAAAAACGGCTATGACAGAAACATGTATGATTGTTGTGTGTACCGCAAGAAACTATCGGATGGTTCTTATGTGTATCTACTCCTGTATGTGGATGACACGCTGATAGCTTGCAAGGATATGACGGAAATCCACATGTTAAAGGATCAGTTAAAGGGTGAGTTTGGGATGAAAGACTTGGGTGCCTCAAGGAAGATATTGGGTATGGAGATACGGAGAGACAGATCATGGGAAACTGTTCTTTTCTCAGAAAACGTACATCGAGAAGGTGTTGGAACGTTTTGGCATTACTGAGGCAAAACCTGTCAGTACTCCATTGGCAGCACACTTCAAGCTTTCGGGGGAACTGTCACCAACAATGGATGACGAGATGGAGTACATGTCTCGGGTGCCTTATGCAAATGCATTAGGTAGCATTATGTATGCTATGGTGTGCACAAGGCCTGATATTTCACATGTTGTTAGTGTAGTAAGCAGATACATGGGCAGACTTGGGAAAGGTCATTGGCAGGCTGTGAAATGGATACTGCGGTATCTGGGAGGAACTGCGGAGCTTGGTCTGGGTTACGACAAAAGGGCTGACACTTCTGGTTCGATAGTTGGATTCGTAGATTCGGATTTTTCGGGGGATCTTGATTGGAAGAGGTCGCTGACGGGCTATACGTTCACACTCTGCGGGAGTGTCATTAGCTAGAGAGCAGTGCTGTAATCGGTGGTAGCGCTGTCTACGACGGAAGCTGAGTACATGGCAGCTACGGAGGCGGTGAAGGAGGCAATATGGCAGAGTGGTTTAGTTCAGGATTTGGGCCTGAAGCAAGAGGTGACAGACGTCTACTGCGACAACCAGAGTGCTATTCATTTGACCAAAAATCAAATGTATCACGGGAGAACTAAACACATTGACGTCAGGTATCACTTTATCAAGGACGTGATTGAACAAGGGAAGATCACGATGAAGAAGGTTTCTACGGCAGAGAATCCAGCGGATATGCTGACCAAGGTAGTTACAACATTCAAGTTTTAGCATTGCTTAGACTTGATTGCGATTTCCAGATGTTAGCCCTACCAGGGCTGGAGCGACGATGGCTCAGAGGCGCTGAGCTATGATGGTGGCAGATCTAAGTCAAGAGGAGTATATTCAAGTCAAGGTGGAGAATTGTTAGAAGTGACTCGAATATGGATTGGTATCGAACCCGGTTAAACCTACCGAAGCTTGGACCAATTAGCGAAGCTGATTACTGAGACAGAGCTGGTATGCGAAGCAGTGCTCTGAGACAAAGCTGGACTCCGAGACAGAGCTGGAATGCAAAGCTAGGCTTATGTCGGTGATTAATGTTATTCGTGTATAATGTCGGTTGTAGAGAGAGAGTCGGTGAGGCGGTGGGATTAGGGTTTAGTGGCTATATAAACTAAACCCTAAGGAGATATCAATAAGACACAATCTCACGAATCTCTTGTGTAAACTTGTTTGCTTATCATAGTGGAAATCATCCCGCCGTTGTCGCGTGGAGTAGGCTCACCAACCGAACCACGTAAATCTCTGTGTTCAGTTCTTGATTGTTCTTTACTATTCCTATTACTTGTCTTAGATTACTCGTATTGTTCACATTAACCCCGATTGGGCAGAACATTCCCCAAACAAAACCTAAAAGGCACGCCCAGTGTTGACTTGCCAAAATTTATCTAAATAGATTATCCGATGAAGATGAAATAACAATTAGTGTTAGCCTTGGAATCTTTCCCGATGAACTAAGAATTGGTAAAATCTCTATTCTTGCTCGGTTGACTCTTGATGTAGATATCGAAATAACTGGTCATATAGAACCTTAAAAAACTGTTCGGTTGACTCTTGATGTAGATATCGAAATAACTGGACATATAGAACCTTAAAAAAAGACGTCGACGAGGAACAAGAGCTTAATAAATGATGAAGATTTTAAAGAAAGAAACTGAAAAACTTTGAACAGGAGAAGAGGAAGGATGGAAAGAACTAAATTCTCCTTTTATAGCCAGAACGGATATGGAATGCAGAACGACGAGAATGACGAGTCCATGTGGCCTTATTAGCTCAACGAAAAGATGTTTTAACACATAGGGGTAAATTGACACTTAATCTACAATCAATACAATGGGTTATATCAAAAGGCATAGTATGCATATGCCCGCTAGAATTCATTAAGAACTTTCATGATCGAACTTTCTAACCTAACCGCAAGGCTCAATCTAAGTGCTAGAAGAACAATAACAGGCAAAGCTGAGCAGACTTGCTTTCTTTATGGCACGCTTCACCTTAAAAGTAGCAATAAAACCTTTAATTCAGTATTAGCATATGTAGCTAACCTTGCCAAGTAGATGAGTAAGATTTATTATACTTTTTAGGCCCTCCTCTTTCGCCCAAGGAGTGGGGGGATTGTGCTAACCCAAATATTGGGTAGCTTTTACCCCGTAAGGAAGTCAGCAGATAGACTGAGGATGCATATAGATAAACCATCATCGAAGCTATCAAAGAGGAGGATCTGGTGAAACTTTGCTACCTGAGCATTGAAATGAGAGGTGGGCATGAGTCTTATAGACACCTTAAACCCTGCATTCACTATAGGACAACAAAGATGTGAATCCGAGCTAGCTCCAACCAGAACTTTACTTTGGTCTTAAAACAGTAGAGGGAGATTTTCCAAATGCAACTCGACTAAAACCTATATAAGCATATCAGCATTACCCTAAAATAGAGAGATCCTTGTCTACACTTAAACTTTTTAAACTATTTCCTTTAAAATGCAAGAAATACCTCCTGACTTGGGCGACAGACTATCTCCTCCACTTTTCCTAGTCTTTTTTTGTTCAAGAAGACTGTCAAAGACTATGTTGAGATTTCATATAAGCCCATTCCATGGACTTCCCAATTTGTTCTTGGAGAATCTGGTTACCCAACATCTGATAAGTTGTCTAAGCGTTCCTTAGGATGAACGCCATTGGTTGGTAGCGATACGATCCCTTATCAGTTTGGAATGTTGTTGGTTCTTGATTCGCAGAGTGCATTTAATCGACAAACATCTATAAACGGTACATGGCAGACCTAGCAATCAAGTCGACCAACTGATCTAATGATGGTAAGGGTCTACTGATGGTAAGGGAAAACCATCCTTCGAACAAGCCTTGCTTAGATAGTATAGTCGACACACAATGTCCACGTGTTTTTCTTTTTGGTGACTAACACCATGTTAACTAACCATTCTAGAAAAGGACGTTTTTTTATTACTCCTAGAGTCAATCTCTTTTGTGGTGGGCAAATATCAATTTCTTCGTGCTCTACAAAAGCACCCAAACTCTGGATCCCTATGTAATCGTAAAATTGAATGGGTTAATTCTGTTTTGGCTCCCAATTTGTGACCAACTTGTCGTTTTAGCCCATAAGTGTCTGGCAGTTCGATTTAGCCCCCAAAGGCTAATAAAAGTTTTAATTTTTTTAGGAATTACCCTTGGTTTCCCTAAACCCAAAATCTTGTTTTGAGATCCTGAAAACCTGATTCGGGGTCAAAATGGAATCAACTGAAAACGAATATGTGATGGAAGATATTTTCAATTCCCAGTTTTATACAAATTAAAACATTTTTCCTTGTAACAATTTGGTACGATAAAATGGAGTTTATTCCAGGAGGATTAGCCCAAAGCCCAGAATCAACTCATTAATGAGAACCCAGTCGTGTCCAGAACAAAAATTCGTTGCAGGTCCACACAATAGTTTTTTGTTAGTTATAAAATGGATGTTGCAAAACTGGGTGTACGTTACACGATATTTACAGATTTGCCGTGAAAGAAAATCTTTTGTTTCTCCTATTTTTCAGGTAAAATTACAAATATGTCATCCATTAAGATAATGACAAGTCATTTTTTTCTTTCTTTTTCTGGTAAAATTACAAATGTGCCATCCATGAAACAAAATCCCATGTTTATTATGTATTGTACATTTCGTTATGTACAATACATAATAAAATTTTCTATACATTTCTTAAGGTCTGTTCGAACAGATGTGGTAAACCAGACCTCCGGCGAAGGGAAAAGAGAGGAGAGAGAGAAAAAAGATTACTCCCTCCGTCCCAAATTAAGAGTCCCACTTTGAAAATACAACTTTATTTCACAAGTTTTAGTTTTCCATTTTTACCCATATTAATTTAGTATATCCTTTTTGGAATTCAAAGAATTATGGTAGGGTATTATTTCTCTCACTTCACTTACCATAAGTGACCAACTATTGAAATTAAAATGAAGCACTAAATTAGAAACACAATAAATGTGATAATCTTAAAATTTAAAATTTGTAGCAAATGTTGGCAGTATTTTATGTATTGGTATTTTCTTTCTTAATTAATCTCATACCTAAATAATGTTGATTTTAAGCCATTATGGAAAATGGGATACTTTATTAGGAAATGAGCTAGATTTGGTTTTGTTCTACTAAGAAATATTCTAATTAGCTAATAATAACTCTAAAATCCAATACAAGGGTATACTCGGAAAAGGTAGGGATTAAATATGATATAAAAAGAAATGAGACTCTTTATTTGGGACGGTCAAAAAGGAATACGGGACTCTTAATTTGGGACGGAGGGAGTATTTATTTTTAAGTATGAAGGTTGCCGGTCGGTGGCCGAAATTTTGACCGGTTGGCGACCCTGAAGATGATGATGTGGTGTGATAGATGACCTGGCAGAGAGAGGTGATCAGATGGAGGGGAGAGAGTAACAGACATTGATGGGTAACGAAAAAATGGGGCCTTCTGGGTATTTTGATAAAGTAGGGGGATCGCAGAAATCTGGTTATAAAGTAGGGGGCTTTTCGGAGAATAACCCTAAAATTTTCTATACATTCCTTACAAAACATAAATGATGTTAACGAAAATTTATAGGACATTTTATTATATACAATGCATAATAAAATTTTCTATACATTCCTTCCAAAACTTAAACTATTTTACTGAAAAATTATAAGAAATTTTGTTATGTACAGTACATAATAAAATTCCCTATACATTCCTTCCAAAACTAAAACTATTTTACTGAAATTTATGTATTGTACATTTCGAAATAAGCTAATACTTCAATATGCAGTATCTTATAACCGAAAAATATAATAGAGATCTAATACAAAACCTCAAGATATTTTCAAGAAAAGAAATCCAAACTTGTTCAGGAAAAAAAATTTAGATTTGTTCAAGAAATACTTCATGTAATTTTGATAATGAATCCTTAGATTTCTACTTAAAACTCTTAATCTTTGCTTCTTTGATTTATAGATAAAAATTTTGAGAGAAAAAATAAAATGTCTATCAATTTTAGAGAGAGAAATGTGATGAGGAAATTATAGAGAGAAATAAAGAAAAAGGAAGGTTTAGTTGTCAATGTACAGTGTAAGGGTAACGTTGGAAGAAAAAATAAAACAATAAATGTATAGTTAGAAAGGAAAAATGTTAGAAAACAATATACAAACTGACGCTTTAGATTTATGCCTAATTTTTTTTGTACACGCGGCGGGAATCTGATTAACCCATTACCCTTTTCTTTTTTTTTTTTTTTTTTTTTTGAGGAACTAATGACATTTTGGCACTCCAATCAATTTTACCTCTATTACATCCCCGTTATAGATTCTCTCCTTGCAAAAAACAAGAAAGATAACAAAAAAGAAAAATGAAGAGTTCTCCAGTCCTGGCCCGATAGGAGACAAATCGAGGTCTTTCGCATCCCACGAGCTCTGGCCCCACTCACGTGTACCACCCCACGTGTTTCATCACATCGCCTTGAAACCCACGCAATAAAAGAGATGTGTTTCTTGTCAGACATTAAGTTTTTGGCAAAAAGTTGGAAAATGATTTGAAAAGGTAATAAACATTTGTAATGCAACAAAACACAGACAGGGAAAAAAAGGTAAAGGACAATACAATAAAAACTCAATTACTCAATATACTAACTCACTCTAAGGTAAAAAATTTAATTAATTCTTACTCATACAAATAATTTATACTGCATGAGAATAAGAACTATGTATTAGACATTGTTAGATCACAGACTAAGTACGATAGAGAGAGAGAGTAATTGTATTTTTCTCATTAACCAAACTCAGGAGTGATCATCTCCTTATATAGTCCAAGTACAGAGTTCGTTAGAGAGAGAGAATATGAAAGTTTGTTATTATAACAAACTTTCATATTTCTGTTAATTCTAACAGAATTACAAGATAAAGGAAAAGACATAAAAGCCCCTAATACTTATACTTAGTCTTATTCTAACACTTTAAGTACACCTTCTTATTCATACACTTCGAGTACACCTTCTTCTCTCTAACACTCCCCCTCAAGCTGAAGATGAGTTTGAGGAAAACATCATCAGATTGGATAAGAGAGAGAGAAACAAAGGGTTGGAGAGTCCCTTAGTAAACACATCAGCAAGCTGATTTTGAGAAGAAACATAATCCAACCGAAGTGTTCCTGAAGCAACCAATTCCCTCACGAAATGGTAGTCAATTTCAACATGCTTGGTTCGAGCATGAAACACAGGGTTTGTTGCCAAATGTTGAGCTCCAAGATTATCACATTTCAACACATAAGGAGTATGAACATTGACACCCAATTCAGTTAGCACATAAGAGAGCCAGAGAAGTTCAGAAGAGGCAAGAGCAAGAGCCTTATACTCGGCTTCTGTGCTGGATCGAGCCACAGTTAGTTGCTTCTTGGAGCACCAGGCAACCAATGTGGAGCCAAGGAAAACACAAAATCCACATGTAGACCTTCTGGAATCAGGGCACCCAGCCCAATCCGAGTCACTATAGGCAGTAAGAGAAGTATAATCTCCTGGTTTAATCGAAATGCCAGAACCAAGAGAGCCCTTAAGATACCTGAATATCCTTTTAACCATTTGAAGATGAACATCTCTTGGAGCTTGCATAAATTGAGCCACATAGTTAACCCCAAAAGCTATATCAGGTCTGGTCATGGTGAGGTACTGAAGTCCACCAACTAGACTTCTATAATGAGTTGGGTCTTCTAGCAGAATACCATCATCTTTGGAGAGTCGTTTCCCAAAAGGAATTGGTGTAGCCATTGGTTTCGAATCAAGAAGTTCTGCTTTTTGAAGAAGCTCCAATGTGTATTTGTTTTGAGTTAGCAAAAGTCCTGAAGAAGATGGGAGAGAAGACACCTCAATCCCCAAAAAATAATGCAAGCTACCCAAATCCTTCATAGCAAAAGCTTCTTGAAGTGATAACACCAAAGAGTGAAGCAAATCAGTAGAAGAGCCAGTGAGAATGATATCATCCACATAAAGAAGCAAGACCAATGTGTCACCTTGAGCCTGATAAACAAACATGGAGTGATCTGTTGCACTTTTCTGAAACCCAAAATCAAGTAAGAAAGAAGCAAACTTAGTATACCAAGCTCTTGGAGCCTGCTTGAGTCCATATAAGGACTTATGAAGATGGCAAACCCAATCCTTCTTTTAGGAATCTACAAAACCAGTAGGTTGAGTCATGAAGACATCCTCATCTAGAACACCATGGAGGAAAGCATTGGACACATCTAACTGCTTGATGTGCCAATGATTTGCCACAGCAATAGTAAGAACAACCCTAATTGTAGAAGACTTCACAACTGGACTAAATGTCTCTGAATAATCCAAACCATCAAGTTGATGGAAACCCTTAGCTACCAGCCGAGCCTTATACCTCTCAATTGAACCATCAGCTTTTAGTTTTGTTTTAAAAACCCATTTACAACCCAAGATATTCATAGAAGGAGTTGATGGAACAAGAGTCCATGTCTGATTATGCTCTAAAGCATCAATTTCTTCCTGCATAGCCTTCTTCCATTCAGGATACTTAGAAGCCTGAGTATAACAAGTAGGATCTGTGGGATGCTCAAGTAAGGTCAAATAACATTGAGGTAATGGATGACACACAGAATGATGGGTGACAAAGTCAGAAAGATTTCTTGGTTTTAGAGTGCCAGTCCTTGATCTTGTAGTCATAGGATGAATTGGAACATTAGGAACCAATGAGGAAGCTGCATTTTCTGTGTGAATAGGCATTTGAGCATTTGAGGGAGAAGAAACAGACACAGGTGTAGTCTGAGCTTGAGAATTTGAAGGAACTTGAGGAGTTGAAAGAGAAGGAGCAGGCACAAAGGTATTCTGAATTTGAGGAGAAACAGAAGAAGGTGTAGGCATGGGTAATACCACTTGTGTGGATTGAGAAATATTGGCAGGAGGTGGAGAGGATTCAGCAAAGGGAAATGAATCCTCATCAAATATAACATGTCTTGATATGTATACCCTAGAAGTTTCAGGATGTAAGCATTTGTAACCTTTGTGAGTAAGGCTATAGCCCAAGAACACACACTTAACAGACTTAGGAGAGAGTTTATCTTGCCTTGTAGAGGCCAAATGAGGAAAGCAAGTGCACCCAAACACTTTGAGAAAAGAGTAATCAGGAGTATGAGAGAATAATACCTCATAGGGAGACTTTTGATCAAGAACTTTAGAAGGTAATCGATTTATGACATAGGTTGCAGCCTCAAATGCATCAAACCAATAAGACTTAGGAAGAGAAGCTTGAAAAGATAGAGTGTTCCCAACCTCAGTGATCTGTCTATTCTTCCTTTCAGCAATCCCATTCTGGTGGGGAGTATAAGGACATGAACACCTCAATTGAATACCATTTTCATCTAAGAATAGCTTGAAATCACCTTTAGAAAGTTCAGGTGCTCCATCACTATGAAAAATCTTAACAGTAGTGGACAAGAGATTCTCATACATAGCTTTGAACTTCTTAAAGCAGGTCAAGCTTTCTGATCTTTGTCTCATTGGATAAATCCAAAAGAACCTACTGTAATCATCTACAAAAAGAATATAGTACCTTGCCCCATTAGCTGTTTCAACAGGAGCTGGACCCCAAACATCACAGTGAATCATCTCAAGTGGAGAAGATGTGCTACTAGTAGATAATGTAAAAGGTTGACATTTACTCTTCCCAAGCTGACAAGAGTGACAGACCTTTACAAAATCTTTTGAGTCTAGTTGAATAAGACCCCTTGTGTTTAGTTTCTCTAACACACCTTTAGCAGTATGACCAAGTCTATGGTGCCATAAGGAAGGA
>BEHA01004001.1:0-31078 GCA_002897215.1 Eschscholzia californica subsp. californica
AGAAATATGTGATGTTTGTTCTCGTTGTGTTTAATGAATTCCTCATCGTTAAATTTAGTAAATACCATACTGATTTCCAATTAGGAATACATGCTTCATTGTAAATTCCATACATGGTGCATCAATTATGAGAGAACAGTAGTTTTTTACTCAAATGCCATGAGCAATTATGTGAGCATCTTCATCTATGCTTTGTGAAACTTGATCCCAAATACTTGTGTTAAGGAGTGAATGATTGTTTAGAGTGGAAAGGAGTCCTGACTTGTTTTTTTAACTATTTAGTAACCACTTGTTAAGTTAGATTTACAACTAGAAGCTCAATCCAAAAACCAGATTTTCTTTTATTTGTGGCATTGATAAGCATTATAATTAGATAACAATTCCCTGTGGGATGACCCTTGCTTATTACTATCACTAGACTTCATTGAATAAGAAAGGTATTACTTCGTTGTGCGTAAAATAGACAACAAATTTTTGGCGCCGCGGCCGGGGAATTGTTTCATCTAATTGCTTATCCTTATCTATATTTTCTTTTGTAACTTTGGTATTGCTTACTAATTTAGAAATTCTTTTTGATTTCAGGTGTATGTCTAACTTGGAGCTTGACCTGATTGCGAAAAGAATTGAAAGGATAAAATCAAATTTCTACGCTAAAGCAATTCAAGAAAAAGTTCAGCAAGCTGCTTTAATTCCTTTGCCATCCTCACCGGCATCATCGAATTTTTCAGGTGAGAGAGACGACAAGGAGTTCACAATGGATATAGGAGATAACAACAACACTCGTCCGCTGAAGGAGTTCACTATCCCTCTTGCTTCAGATCAACCACTTTGCATTGCTCTATCACAAAATAATGCAACATTTGATATCAAGAGTGGAACGATTCACTTCTTACCTCAGTTTTATGGTAAGATAGGTGATAATCCTCACATTCATTTAAAAGATTTCTTTGATGTTTGCTCTACTATGCAAAGTCCAGGGATTACAAATGAGGAGGTTAGACTTCGATTGTTTCCATCCTCACTTAAAGAACGAGCCAAGGAGTGGCTTTACTCTCTACCTAGTGCTTCTATCACTACATGGGCTGAACTTGCTGCAAAGTTTCTTATGAAATTTTATCCAGCCCAAAAGACAAACAAGATTCGTAAAGAGATTATGGGAGTACAACAAGAAGTTGGCGGACCACTTCATGAATATTCGGATCGTTTCCAAAGACTTTTAAGTTCCTGCCCACATCATCAAATTGAGAATTGGCTCTTGATGCAGTATTTCTATGAAGGTTTACTTGATTCAGAAAGGACTTTGGTTGATACTACTAGTGAAGGTGGGTTGATGAATAAAAATGCTGATGAGGCAAGAATTATGTTTGAAAACATTGCAGCCAATTCTTCACAATTCAACTATAGAAGACCTGTTCCTAAAAGATCAAATGTAAATGAGGTTAGTACTAATAATGAGGTTAATCTTCGTATTGATGCTTTAACTAACCTTGTTAAACAATTGATTCCACAATCCCAAGTATGTGCTGTGTGTTCTCACCAAAGACACAAATCCGATGAATGCCCTAGCTTGTTTGTAGAACATGATGAAGTAGCTCAAGCGTGCTTTATTCAACAACAAAGAAGTAGGAACGATCCGTTCTCAAATACTTATAACCCTGGATGGCACCAACATCCCAATTTCAAGTGGAGAAACAATGCAAATGTGCAACAATTACCTGCTCAACAAAATCAGTTTCTCCCTTTGCGAAATCAGATGGTGGCTCCTCAAAACCCCACCGAATTTGACTACTTCATTGCATGGTAAATCGGTTGAGGATTGCATTAGTTCTTTAGCTATGTGTACTCAAAATTTTATGCAGAAAACAGAGCAAAACCAAAATCAAATGTCTACAGCCATTAAGAACTTGGAAACAAAAATGGGCCAACTTGCAGCCTCCTTAAGTCAAAGAGAGCAAGGGAAACTTCCAAGCCAAACTATTCCAAATCCAATGGGTAGCCATGAAATGGCTAAAGCAATTACATTAAGAAGTGGTAAGGAAGTGGGAAAGCATGATGATAATGAGAAGGTGGAATTGCAGAAAGATGAATCAACGAGTAAATCACAAAATGAGAAGCAGCTAATGGTAAGGTAATTTCTCTAAGTAATAATTCAGTTATCCCTAATGCCCCATTTCCTCGCAGGTTCATGAAGTCTAAGAAGGAGCAGGTCAACCAAGACATTTTTGAGACGTTAAGAAAAGTGCAAGTGAATATCCCTTCTTTGGACGCAATCAAGCAAATTCCTAACTATGCAAAGTTTCTAAAAGAACTTTGTACGAAAAAAAGGAAGTTTAAGGAGAATGAGACTGTTGCACTAAGCGAAGAAGTCTCCGCTGTGTTGTTTAGAAAACTACCACCAAAGCTTCAAGATCCAGGGAGTTTTACTATTCCTTGTCTGATTGGAACTCAGAAGTTTAATCATGCTTTACTTGATTTGGGATCATCCATTAACTTAATGCCTTATTATGTTTTTGAATCACTAAACTTAGGTGATCTTAAAGAAACATCAGTGAGCATACAATTGGCGGATAGATCGATCAAGTATCCAGAAGGAGTTCTAGAGGATGTTTTGGTTCAAGTCAATGACTTGATATTTCCAGCTGATTTTTTGGTTCTTCAAATGGAGGAAACTCCTATTCCTGGGAAAGAGTTACCTTTAATTCTAGATCGTCCGTTTATGAGAACTGCAAGAACTAAAATTGATGTATTTGAAGG
Organism: Eschscholzia californica subsp. californica; assembly: GCA_002897215.1. Classification (NCBI taxonomy): domain Eukaryota; kingdom Viridiplantae; phylum Streptophyta; class Magnoliopsida; order Ranunculales; family Papaveraceae; genus Eschscholzia; species Eschscholzia californica. Next base: position 2,755 of record BEHA01004001.1, read on the forward strand.
CACTCTTTCAATGGCAATCAATGATGAAACTATTCAGTTTAAGGTGTTCAATGCAATGAAATATCCAAATGATGAACGTGCTTGTTTTTCTATTGATGTACTTGATCAAGTTGTGCAAGATAAGTTTGATGTTTCAAGTGGACATACATCACTAGGAAATGCACTAATCTATGGATCTGATTTGTTGGCAAATGAAGGTGATGAAGATGATGTGACAACTTTGAATATGTTAGAAGCTCTACCTTACATCAAGGGTAACTATTCTTCTATTTCTGAATCACTTCCTTTCTCAACTAATGATCGTGTTCCTTCTATTGTGAAAGCACCACAGGTAAAACTCAAAAGCCTACCAGCTAATCTTGAATATGTATTTTTAGGTGAAGGGGAGACACTACCGGTGATAGTTTCTTCTAAGTTAAGTGAAACAGAGAAGGAAAAGCTTGTATGAGTGTTAAGGGAGCATAAAACTGCTCTAGGGTGGACTATTGCTGATATCAAGGGAATTAGCCCATCAACATGTATGCATCGTCTTATCAATACTGATGGTGCCTATTCTTCAGCTGGTGGAGGATATGGGTATGTTCTTCGTAATCATCAAGGTTCTGTTATAGCTGCAGCTAGAGGGAGATCTCTTCCCAAATCAGTGTTGTGGCATGAACTTCAAGGTATTGAGGTTGGTTTAAGACTTGCTAGATCTTCATTTGCCTAGGGTGAGTATAGCTACTGACTCCATGAACTCATATGCTTTACTTAGCTCGGATAGGGTGGTTCCTCCTTGGAGAGTGGTGTTTCATTGCCAGAAAATTAAGCAGCTTATGAGTGGGTTTGCTTCCTGCACTATTCATCATGTGTTTAGGGAAACAAATCGAGTTGCGGATTGGCTCTCTAAGCATTGGCCGGATGTTGAGGAGGAAGTGTTTTTCCCTGGTTCCTTGGATTCAAGGTTGGAGCAGCTTATTGATGAGGATAAGTGTGGTACTGTTTACACTAGATGTATATAATGAGTGTTATTCCTTTTTTGATGTCCTTCTTGGGAATGGGGTTTTATGTTTTTCTGATGTATTTTCTTTTGGTGCACTTTTTTGCTACCCTGTTAAGGGTTTGAGGTGGCCTTGCTCCGACTGGCGTCGGTTAAGTTGTTTTGTTTGTCTCTGATTTTTGGCCTGACGCCTTTAGCCTGCTTATCAATGCAAAAAAAAAAAACATGTATGCATCGAATTCACTTGGAAATAGACTCTAAACCGTCTAGAGAGGCACAAAGAAGATTGAACCCCGTGATGAAAGAGGTGGTTAAGAAGGAGATACTGAAGCTTTTAGATGTCGGAATTATTTACCCAATTTTGGATAGTAAATGGGTAACCCTGTTCAAGTTGTTCCAAAGAAGTCTGGAATCACGGTTGTAAAGAACGATAAGAATGAGTTAGTACTGCAAAGATTTCAAACAGGATGGAGAGGTGTGCATTGATTATCGAAAGCTCAATGGTAATACACGTAAAGATCATTTTCCCTTACCATTTATTGATCAAATGCTTGAACGTCTTGCAGGACATAGTTATTATTGTTTCTTAGATGGATATTCTGGTTATAACCAAATAGCCATTGCTCCTGAGGATCAAGAAAAGACAACGTTTACATGGCCCTTTGGAACATTTGCCTATCGACGAATGCCCTTTGGATTGTGTAACGCTCCAGCAACGTTTCAACGATGTATGATGTCTATATTTTCTGATATGGTGGAAGACATTATTGAGGTATTTATGGATGACTTTTCTGTTTTTGGTGATTCTTTTGATATGTGTCTTCACAATCTTTCTTTAGTGTTGAAAAGATGTCAAGATTCCAATCTGGTGCTGAATTGGGAGAAGTGCCATTTCATGGTACAACAAGGAATTGTTCTAGGGCATGTAATATCTTCTAAAGGTATTGAAGTTGATAAAGAAAAGGTGGATATTGTGCGGAGTTTAAAACCTCCAAAGACAGTAAAGAGGTCAGAAGTTTTCTAGGACATGCAGGTTTTTACAGGAGGTTCATAAAAGACTTTTCAAACATTTCAAGGCCACTTTGCCAATTACTTGGAAAAGATGCAAATTTTCATTTCAATGAGGAGTGCTTACAAGCTTTTAACAAGCTAAAGGATTTGTTAACCTCTGCCCCTATTATTATGCCTCCTGATTGGGACTTACCTTTTGAATTATTGTGTGATGCTTCCGATTATGCAGTTGGAGCGGTGCTTGGACAAAGAGTGAATAGAGTGCCACACGCAATCTATTACGCTTCTAGGACGCTGAGTGATGCATAATTGAATTACTCAACCACGGAAAAGGAGTTGCTTGTTGTTATATTTGCTTTAGAAAAATTTCATTCTTATTTGATTGGGACTAAAGTAATTGTCTTTACTGATCATGCAGCTCTTTGTTACTTCCTTCAAAAGAAAGATGCGAAACCTCGGCTTATACGTTGGATACTTCTCCTACAAGAGTTTGATTTGGAAATCAGAGACAAAAAAGGGAGTAAAAATGTGGTTGCTGATCATTTGAGTAGGCTAGTTCATGATTCGAAAGGAGATAATCTACCTTTAAGGGAGCATTTTCCAGATGAGTAACTTTTTAGTCTTGAAACCATTGATCCGTGGTATGCTGATACCATCAATTACAAGGCATCAAAGCAGATCCCAAATGATCTAACACGTGCTCAGAAAGATAAACTTGTGACAACAAGTAAGTATTTTATTTGGGACGATCCATATTTGTGGAAATATTGCTCTGATCAAATTGTGAGGAGGTGCGTACCTGAAAGTGAATTTCATTCTATTCTTACTCTTTGTCATTCATCCCCACTCGGTGGGCATTTCGGTGCTAAGAAAACAACCCTAAAGATCTTAAAGGCTGGTTTTTATTGGCCTAGTTTGTTTAAGGATGCATATTTCTTTTGCTCTAGATGTGATAAGTGCCAAAGAACTGGAAATATTAGTTCTAAGAATCAAATGCCGTTGAATCCTATCTTGATAGTTGAGATTTTTGATGTGTGGGGCATTGATTTTATGGGACCTTTTCCATCTTCTTATGGTTATTTATCATATTGCTTGTTGTTGATTATGTATCTAAATGGGTGGAAGCAATTCCAACTCGGACTAATGATTCTAAAGTTGTTGTGAATTTTGTGAAAGATTGTATCTTTTCTAGATTTGGCAGACCAAGAGCTATCATTAGTGATGGAGGGACACATTTCTGCAATAGATCTTTTGAGGCACTTCTGAAAAAGTATGGGGTAACACATAAGGTTGCTACACCTTATCATCCCCAAACTAATGGCCAAGCAGAAATTAGCAATCGTGAAGTGAAACGAATCCTCGAGAAAACATTGAATCCTACTCGAAAGGATTGGAGTTTGAAGCTTAATGATGCATTGTGGGCGTATAGAACAACTTACAAAACCCCAATTGGGATGTCTCCTTTCTGACTGGTTTATGGTAAAGCATGTCATCTACCAGTAGAGCTTGAACACAAGGCATTTTGGGCAATCAAGAAGTTTAATTTTGATATGAAAGAAGCAGGTGATCATAGAAGACTTCAACTAAATGAGCTAGAAGAGTTAAGAAATGATGCATATGAGAGTGCTAGAATTTATAAGGAGAAAACTAAAGCATTTCGTGACAATACCACTCGTCAAAAATCTTTTGATGTTGGACAAAAAGTCTTGTTATTCAACTCACGCCTAAGGTTATTCCCTGGTAAGCTATGTTCTAGATGGTATGGGCCCTTCGTTGTTATGTTGGTCTTCTCTCATGGTGCAGTAGAAATTCGTAACGGGGAGACGGGAAATCAGTTCAAGGTTAATGGAGAACGCCTCAAACCATATTACGAACCATTTGAGCATGAGAAACACACTATGCATCTCGATGATGATCCTACTTCTCATTCCTTGTAGTTTGATTACAATCTTGTCCGGCTGAAGACATTAAACTTAGCACTTTTGGGAGGCAACCCACAAACATAATTCTTTGGATGATGAAGGATATTCAACATTGAGACATGAGGTAAGTCCCTAAATCTAATGATTTATGTTCGTTATTTCTTACTTTGTTCTATTTTCATAATAACCCTCTACTACTTGATATGAATGTGTTGTTGCTATTTGCATTGAGGACAATGTTCAACTCAAGTGTGGGGGGAAGGTCTTTAGAGTTAAAAATAAATAAATAAAATACCCAATGCAATGATGAGAATGGGCTTGGTTCTTGGGAATTTAGATGAAAGTAAGTAGTGTTGTAGATCTGGACATAATTGTTTATTAATCATTTTCTTTGAAAATCTCTCTCGAAATTTATATGCACATAGCCTTTGTTGACATGGTGTGTTGAATGAGAATGAAACATGTTGGTACGATCAAGACTTATACAACCCATGTGAGCTTTTGAGCCTTAAAATTGATACATTATGCATATCAATTATTCATTTCTTGAGTGTTTTGATCTTTGATGAACTATTTCTCTAGAACTTTCTTTAGACCGTTTGAATGTTACAAAGATGCATGTGACAAATTAGATGATTGAGGTAATAAACATCCACCATATTCTATTCATTTTTCATTCCTTATCCTGACATGAACTTTTATGTCCACTCTATTACCCTAATTCTAATCGTATAAACTAGTAGAGTACTCAATTGGACATGGTGCCCGTTTGTAAGAAGAACCTTTTAAAAGGGTAGAATTTGAAGGTGTGGTTAAAGCTACAATGATGGAACCAAGTTAAAAAAAACAGAAAAAAAGAAGAAGAAAGAAAATGCAATATTATAGAGCTTGAGGAAATAAGTATGGATTTGGAAGATCCAACAATGATTAATGAAATTTTGAAGTGAAGAAGAAGATAGTGCTCTACTAGTTGTTAAAATCTTTTATCACAATTTATTTCTTTCTTTTCCTATCTTAGTTCATTCTTTTTCTATCATTCATTAACCTTTATTCCTATTACACCTTATATACCTCAATTCATCTGATGAATTACATGTTTCTAAGTAGTTAAGAATGGGTGGACAAGCAAGCATATGGTAGGAATGTTCTTCATAAGATCTTGAGTGTTTGTCAACAAAATCGCTACTAAAATGAGAGAAAAATAGAGTGTATATCCGGTGAGAAGTTGACATCTGATCCAATTATGTTGCATTTTAGTTTGATACATTATGTTTACATTGGCTATCTCACACTACACTCTCAACATGATTCTATTAGAAGTTAATTAATTTGCGATGAATGTTTTCTAGTCTAGTATATACCTACATGAGTTTGAATTCCTTAATATACTAAGTTCTCTGAGACTAACATTGGGTGGCCTCTCAAATAGAATAAATAATGTGAATAATTTGTGTGTCTTGCTTGAGGGCAAACAAGGATCAAGTGTGGGGGTATTTGATGTGACATAGTTTTGACACATCTTTACTAATATTTGATCTTTGTTATGTTCTTAAGCAATTTATTGTGTCTTTAATGTTGTTTTGTGTTTGTGAAGATACTTGGAGCAGATTTGGAAAACTGACTAAAAAAACTCACATTTGGAGGAGGCAATATCAAATGGTCTCTAACTAAACCTTTTGGGTGCTGGTGTGGTCAATTTGGCTTATTAAGTTGATAACATTAAAAAAAAAAAAAAAAAAAAAAAAAAGACACACCAAAGACAATTATGAGGCAAAGTTAAGCTGGTGCAACAATTGGTCCAGATTCATTGGAGTGTGAAGGTTATGGCTGAATTCACTCTAAGGTTTAATTGATGGCAATTACTACAAAGAGGTTACAAAAGTTAATTTGAAGACATTAAAGTGCTGGATTAAATTGAGAAGTTAATGTTTGTGGTTACAAAAGTTATTAGGATGAATTAATGTTTGTGCTTACAAAAGTGCTGGATTAAATTGATCCTAAAGGCTATAAATGGAGCATCTTTGCAAGGAAGAGGGAGGAAGGAAGAGAAAGGGAATAGAAGTTTCAAAGTCTGATTTCCATTTGGAGTTCTAGTATTTTTTTCTTTTATTTTTCTGATTTATTTTCAAACATGAGTAGCTAATTTTATTTGAGTTGGGGCTGCTGTAAAGCCCTAAACATGGCTTCACTTTCTTAATATATATTTGGTTCGAGTTTCATAATGTTAGATGATGTCAAATTCAGCACTTGAAATTCTGGTTTATAATCTTTATTCTTGGGAATGATCACCATAGGAATATGATTTTAAGCTTATTAGTTGCAGGTTTTAGAGCAAGTGCCATATTGACTACAACTTAAGAGCAACAAATGTGTAGGATAAGATCTATACCTGTGAAGTTTGATACTTGTTTGCTTAAGATAAATATCATATCTTAAGAAATATGTGATGTTCGTTCTCGTTGTGTTTAATGGATTCCTCATCATTAAATTTAGTAAATACCATACTGATTTCCAATTAGGAATACATGCTTCATTGTAAATTCCATACATGGTGCATCAATTATGAGAGAACTGTAGTTTTTGACTCAAATGCCATGAGCAATTATGTGAGCATCTTCATCTATGCTTTGTGAAACTTGATCCCAAATACTTGTGTTAAGGAGTGAATGATTGTTTAGAGTGGAAAGGAGTCCTGACTTGTTTTTTTAACTATTTAGTAACCACTTGTTAAGTTAGATTTACAACTAGAAGCTCAATCCAAAAACCAGATTTTCTTTTATTTGTGGCATTGATAAGCATTATAATTAGATAACAATTCCCTGTGGGATGACCCTTGCTTATTACTATCACTAGACTTCATTGAATAAGAAAGGTATTACTTCGTTGTGCGTAAAATAGACAACATGACTCAATCTCAATCTTTCTAGAAAGATCTCAGTCGGCCACAACTCTCGAAGTGTTTAAGCCTGATTGGACTCCACGTATCTAAAGGAGGAAACTTCTCCCTTAGAGTCTATCACTCCGGCAAGATCTATACAAAGTATCCTTGAACTTAGGAAATTTCACTTATCAAAGATCCGGGATAGACTCAAAGAGAAACCCTAGATACGCAAAAGAGGTAACTTCCCTTACGGTTTGGCGGCCACCGCCTCACCACCGCCACTAATCACAGTCGCTCTAACTTCGCCTATAAAAGGCCCCCCACATCGTTCTTCACAAGACACGATCATTTCACCTGAAAAAGATCACCAATCAATCAAGAGTTCCCCAACTCGTCTCCAAAAGGATCAATTAATATTCATTCTTTTACTGCAAAGAGCACCCTAACTGTCTTGAGCGTCGGAGCGGTTTTCGAACCATTTGCAGGTTTTCCCCCCTCGGGAACAGGCGAACAGGAGCAAGGAGCTGGAACAGAGAAGCAGAGCTGAACAGAGGAATCTCCCCTCTCCAAACAGAATATACAACATAACGGAGGCTGTCATGCATCAACTCCCTTTCTCATGCTGATTTAACCGAGAGTCAATTTTCGACATCAGTAGTCATCACGCAGAAGGACAAGAAAGTTTGGGCGAGCGAACTGAATTTTTCAGTTTGCTCGCCCAATGACGCTGTGTCAGCGTGCTTTTGTAGGATGTTGCGTCAGCGTGCTTTTGTAGGACGTTGTGTCAGCGTGCTTTTGCAGCACGCTGACACAGTGATGACGTCATCGGTGACGCGTGATGACGTCATCACGCAAAAATACATGACAACTTGGCCGAGCGAACTGAATTTTTCAGTTCGCTCTCCCAAGGACGTTGTGTCAGCGTGCTCAAAAGCAGGCTGACACAGTGATGACGTCATTGGTGACGCGTGATGATGTCATCACGCAGAAGGGCAGGACAATTTGGTCGAGCGAACTGAATTTTTCAGTTCGTTCGCCCAAGGACATTGTGTCAGCGTGCTTTTGCAGCACGCCGACTTAGTGCCGACGTCAACGATTTTTGAAAACGTCATTGCAGTGCTGACATCATCACGTGCGTGGTGTCCTTTGCTTATGTCCCACGTGGGCGGGCTTATGGCAACTTTTATTTGTCTCCCTCTTTTTCTATAGATGCAAAAGTTTGATCTGTACTGAAAAATAAATTGGAAAGAAATGCTTGAGTTGATGTACCTTGCATGTGTGGTGCGACTACTCATCGAGGCAAGACGCATGTCAGGTAGTCCTGACAAAATTTCGACAGAGGCAGGACTACCGACCGAGGCAAGGTATTTACCGGGTAGTCCTGACATAAATTTTCTAATGAGACAGGCTCATATAGCAGGACTACAAATCAAGGCAAGCTATGCACCGGGACATTAGTATGTATAATGAGGCAGGCTCGTGAAACAAGACTATAAATCCAGGCAAGGTATATACCAGGTAATCCTTATATATATTTTTAATGAGGCAGGCTCATGAAGCTGGACTATAAATCCAGGCAAGGTATGTACCAGGTAATCCTTATATACATATTTTTTTTAATGAGGCAGGCTCATGAGGCAGGACTATAAATCCAGGCAAGGTGTTTACCATGTAATTCGTATATATATTTTTAATGATGCAGGCTTAGAAGCAGGACTATAAATCCAGGCAAGGTATTTACCAGGTAATCCTTATATATATTTTTTAATGAGGCAAGCTCATGAGGCAGGACTACATATCTAGGCTCATGAGACAGGCTCACGAGGCAGGACTACATATCTAGGCAAAGTATTTACTGGGTGGTCCTGACGTACAATTTTAATAAGGCAGGCTCATTAAAATGGCGAGACTATCGATCAAGGCGAAGTGTGTGCCATGTAGTCTTCACAAAGGTATTTTTGTGAGGCAAGTCCAGAGCTCCTGGCGAGGCGGACTTAGTGTTCTTTGTCGAGGCACGTTGTGATGTTGTCAAGGCAAGGCCATATGCACCTGATGAGAGGGTAGGACTACCGATCAAGGCAGGGTGTCTGCTTATAGTCCTGACCTAAACTTGTTAATGAGGCAGATCCGGAGCTCCTGGCGAGGCGGACCTAGTTGTAGGGTTATGGGTGTATCTAATACACTATCTAGTGTTCTAAGCGGAATCTCAACATCTGATATGTTAACATTAGTTTCCAGGATCGTTGTATACATGAACTAAACAATGAACTAGAATAGGGATAAATACCTTTCCGCGTTTTTCCCTCGAACCATTCCAATTCGCGTGTGAAGATCGATAGCTCCAATTTTCGCTCCTCTACTTGAGACATCGAGATGGTTAACTTGACCTCCCTTCATTAATGGCTGCTAGACTTCAATGGAAGGTTGAGAAGAACCTTTCTTCTTGACTAGATTCAAGAGAAAACTCACTTTTCTCTTTCTTGATTTTTTTCTCTTTAAAAGCTTTCACAAACTTATGAGTTTTGTCTCTTGACTTGTGTATAGAATTATGTCTAAGGAGGTCTATTTATAGGGATCATAGAGAAGGTATTTGACCCAAACTAGGATTCCTAAAATATCTCCTTCAAGACATATCTAATAGTGTCCCATATGAAACCCTAAAAGGGGTTTATGTGTGGCCGACCACATAAAGCCTATGGTCGGCCCACTTAGGGGTTCCAACCGGCCATGTGCTGGCCGACCCCTCTCTAAGGGCAGCCATCACATGGCCGACCCCTTTATGGGCACCCCGGGCTCCCTTTTTAGCCCAGGGTTATGTACACTTGTCCGGACTCCTCCGAACACTATTTGGCCTCAAATAATGGATGCAATCCACTTATTTACCACTCTTTATCTAGTCAACTCTCTCCGATCAAGTTACCACTATTATGTGTAACCCGTTGTAGGATCCGGTCTATGTTAGCTGGGAATCACCGAATTGATTCGACGATCGTAGTTGGCTTCTAGCAAAGCACTACGACCCCTAATTGGACCGGACTGGATGATCTTCATCTTTATCCTAACTAACAAATTGATCGCATTGCCATCTTGGTCGAAGAACATCTTCTTTAGACCGAACGGATATATCCTTCAGTCTCCCACTTGTCCTTAGAACAAGTGCAATGCTCGATTCCCATGTCACTTCGTATCTCATCTGATACGTCATATCTTTTTTCAGACTTTCTTGATCTGGAGAACAACTGCCAAATTAATGATTAACTTTTAATCCATTAGATTACGGCCGTACATTTTCAGTTGCTTCTCCACAAGTGGCCCGGAGATACTTTTTCCTAACCTAGTTAGGAGGACATAATCCACTCTTGTACTCCAACTTAACTTCATATCTATCCTGTCTCCCCCAGTAATCTGCCTTTATAACCTCCTTTTACGGCGTGGCCTTTGACGGTGCCAAAGTTCGACATTCCTTATAGAAGATGAGTGGAGTACTCATATTTAAGGAATCTCTCCAATCTTGCCTATGAGTGTTCATGACGTTTTTCAACTCCTTGAAGAACTCTCATGTTTGGGTTAATCCAGTGTATATTCCCCAATCATACACCCATGTAATTGACTTGAATACTATATTCCCATGGCCCATGAAACAGCGCCATCAGTCAATCTCACATGCTAGTCATCTTGAGTCATAGTTGTCCATGCAATGACCTGGACTAGGGATTCAATAATGAATCTTTTCCAAGTTCACTTAGTAGGGTTTCATTTATCAGATCACGCATCTAATAAACCTACTTGGTAAATATTTCATTATTTTTGGACTGTCAATTAAATACTAAACCAATATTTAATGACGAAATAATTAAGTTCTATTTCTATTATTGAATGTAGCTAATCAAATTACATAAAACTCCTTTTATTAATTTGATTACAAAATTAAAGCCATTCTGTGATGTGCTTTATCCCCATCCCCTTTGTATGACTCTCATGTTTGGGTCGGGGTAGTGGTTTAGTTAACGGATCGGCTATGTTGTCATCCGTATAGACTTTGCATATCACCACATCCTTCCGCTCAATGATCTCTCTTATCAAGTGGTATTTCCTTTGGATATGTTTGGATTTTTGGTGTGTTCTTGGTTCCTTAGCTTGGACGATTGCTCCATTGTTATCACAATACAGAGTAATTCCCTTCTCGATGCTAGGAACGACACCAAGTCCGGAGATAAACTTCTTCATCCAAACTCCTTCCTTCGCTGCTTCCGAAGCAGCCAAGTATTCTGCTCCTATGGTAAAATCCGCTACAGTAGTCTGTTTTGAGCTTTTCCAGCATACTACTCGTCCATTTAGACAGAAAACATGTCCCGATTGGGATCGGTAATCATCTCTATCTGTTTGAAGCTCGCGCCCACATAGCCTTCCACGATTAGTTCTTCTTTCCCGCCATACACCAACTAATGATCCTTTGTCCTTCTCAAGTACTTCAGTATATTTTTTGCGGTGGCCCAGTGATCTTCACCTGGGTTAGATTGGTAACGACTACACATGCTCAAAGCATATGAGACGTCTGGGCGAGTGCAGGTCATGGCATACATGATGGATCCTATCACCGAAGCATAGGGTACCTTCTGCATGTTTGCTAGCTCACGTGGGTCACTAGGACTTTGGGTCTTACTTAGCACTGTGTCATGCACCATGGGCATGAATCCTCTCTTAGAGGTTTCCATTTTGAATTTCTTAAGAATCTTATCTAGATAAGTTTCTTGACTGAGTCTAATCATCTTCTTCGATCTATCTCTATAGATCTTGATGCTCAATATGTATTCTGCATCTCCAAGGTCTTTCATTGAAAAACATTTCCTAAGCCAATCTTTCACATAATTAAGCATCGGAATGTTGTTTCCATTGAGCAGTATGTCATCTACATACAAGACCAAGAAAACTAGGTTGTTCTCACTAACCTTCTTGTATATACAAGATTCCTCTTCGTTCTTCAGAAAGCCAAACTCTTTGATTTTCTCGTCGAACCGAAGATTCCAGCTCCTGCTTGCTTGCTTCAAACCATAAATGAAATTTTGAAGTTTGCAAACCTTCCTAGCATTATCGGAGTCTACAAAACCCTCAGGTTGTGTCATGTACACATCTTCTTCCATATTTCTATTCAGGAAGGCGGTTTTGACATCCATTTGCCAAATCTCAGAATCGTAATGAGCGGCTATCGCTAGGGTAATCCTAATGGATTTAAGCATCGCGACAGGTGAAAAGGTTTCTTCATAGTCTATCCCATGGACTTGTCGATAACCTTTTGCCACGAGTTTTGTTTTGAAAACGCTCACGTTTCCATCCATGTCGGTTTTCATCTTGGCAATCCATTTGCATCTGATGGGTGTTACTCCTTCGGGCAAATCTACCAAGTTCAAAACTTGATTCTCGTACATGGATTCCATTTCGGATTGCATGGCTCCCAACCATTTTTCGGAGTCTGGGCTCGTCATAACTTCTTTGTAAGTGCTAGGTTCGTTATCTTTTACCAGCAGCAAATCTAGCCGTTGTGATAATTCGATTAACCTTGCTGACCTACGTAGGGGTTGAGCAACAGGTGAGACATTCTCAACTTCTTGAGGATTATCTTGCGATTTCGGTTCGCTTTGCGCGGGAGGCTCTCCGAGATCTACTATCTCTTCCTCACTATTCCCTTCTATCGCTCAGTATAGATAGGAACCGCGACTTCTGACATCGGTCCAATGGTGTCAGTTTGTTGCTCAGATCGAATTTCTTCCATTTCTACTTTTCTCCCACTTGTCTTCTTAGAAAGGAACTCCTTTTCAAGGAAGACACCATCACGAGCAACAAACACTTTATTCTCTGATGGGTTGTAGAAGAAATAACCCCTTCTTTCTTTTGGGTAACCCACAAAGAAACATTTATCTGATTTGGGTGCTAGTTTATCTCCTTGTAGACGTTTTACGTAAACGTCGCAACCCCAGACTTTTAAGAAAGACAACTTTGGAACCTTTCCAAACCATAACTCATATGGCATTTTTTCCACAGCTTTTGACGGAGCACGGTTAAGTGTAAAAGCAGTCGTTTCAAGAGCATAACCCTAGAAATTGTCAGCAAGATCGGCTAAGTTCATCATCGATCAAACCATATCCATCAAGGTTCGATTTCTCCTTTCGGACACACCGTTCAACTGCGGTGTTCCTGGTGGAGTGAGTTGTGACACGACGCCGCAACTCCTGAGATGATCCTCAAATTCTTAACTCAAATATTCACCACCTCAATCCGATCGAATGGCTTTTATTTTCTTGTCAAGTTGATTTTTTACTTCATTATGAAACTGTTTGAACATTTCAAACGATTGTGACTTCTGCCTCATAAGATACATGTAACCATATCTTGTGAAGTCGTCAGTGAATGTTATGAAGTAGCCATAGTTACCTCTTGTTGGTGTACTCATAGGTCCACATACATCTGTATGTATGAGTCCTAAGGGTTCACTTACTCGATCACCTTTCCCTTTGAAAGACGATCGTGTCATCTTACCCGCTAAGCATGGTTCACATGTATCGTATGTTTCTAAATCACACGAACCCAAAAGTCCATCAGTATGAAGCTTCTGCATGCGTTTCATGTTCATGCGGCCTAGGCGACAATGCCAGAGATAGCCTTGGTTTGAATCATGAGTTTCAAGCCGTTTAGCGTCTATGTTCAGGATTTCGTCTTCCATGTTCAAAACATAAAGACCATTACATAGCCTAGCACTGGTGTAGAACACATCATCTCTGTATAGAGAACATCTTCTGTTCTTTATAACAGTATGATATCCCTCCTTGTCCAGAACAGACTCAGAGATAATGTTTCTTTAGATAGTAGGTACATAATAGCAATTATGTAACACTAATATCAATCCAGTGTCTAGACGGAGCTTATAGGTCCCTACAGCCGCAGCAACAACTCATGCTTTGTTTGCGACTCATAGAACCATTTCGCTCTTTGTCAGACTTTTGATTCCTTCTAGCCCATTCAAATCTGAGATTATATGGGCTCCACATCCGGTATCAAACACCCATGTAGGAGAATCAGCCATGTCTGCCAAATTAACCTCTATAACATAGGCGCTAATTTCCTCTTCTTTTCTTGGTTTCTCTATTACGTTTTCTTTCTTCGAAGTATCGAGAACTCTTCTCTGATCCTTCTCCCAATCTAGAAAGTTATCTAAATCTAAACGAATCGTGTATGCTAATTCTACTCTACATTGACAGAAAAAGGAAATTTGCTAAGTACTACATTCAATTATTGTGCAAAAACAACTGTTTTGCCATATTTTTCAATAAAGTCGTCCCCCTTTGAAAAATATGATTCTAAGATCCCATTCCTACAGAGCTAAGCGTACTAAGGCACTGCCCTCAACTCCGTCCTCCTGGGTGAGCAAACTCTTTGCTGATCATACTCCTATGACTCTTGGTTGATGAATAACACTTATGTGTTAAATTCATCCTTTTGCCTCGAAATCCAAAACCCTTTTGCTGACTCGTTGAGAATAACCATTTAGACATGTAGACCTCTGCTATAGGTCTACCCGTAGCGTCCCGAGGTAAAAGATGGCACTCTGCGAAGGCCGACCTACGATCATCGATGAACAAGGGACAACAGGTGTCTTAATCCGGAATTGGTTGGTTTCCACAAATTTTGGAAACTATTACTTCCTTTTCTTCTCTTATTTCACTTAGAGAGAGAAAAGGAAAGAGTTGAACGTTTGAAACCGAGAAGGAAACATGATATTGAGGGAGAAGGAAAGGAAAGAAAAGGAGTGGTGGTATTAGAACCGAGAAGGAAAGAGAGGAGCAAAAGGGGATGTTTTTAGAGAGAGAGATATTTCGGATTTGAGGATCATTCTCTCCTTCTATATATTAAATACTCGGGTTTTGGAGCAGAGGAGGATTATCTTCCCACGGCTTATAATAGGAGCAACACCATTTTTTTCGATCCATCACGGTTTAGAGAGAGAGAGAAGAAGAAGAAACAATATTGTTTGTTTCACGAAAAACAATAAAAATTGTAGAGAGTGAGAGAGAAATTATTGTTATCTTCTCTTCATTGTTTCTGTAAGTAAGAGATTAAAAGAGAGAAAGAAAACAGTAGAGAAAGTAGTTGGAGAAGACGAGAAAATAGGTGAGAAAACAATTTTCCTACAGAGAATTCAATTCCGAGAAGACGAGAAAATCGTTTTCCATCAGGGGTGTGTTTGGCTATCAGTGGAAAATCAGAAGGAAATCATTTCCAGCGAAGAAAATGTCTGTTTTCTTCTCTCTTTTTACTTTATTTTCCAATTTTTTTATGTAATGTCTATGATTAACTAATCTTTTATCTAGGGTTTTAGATGAAGTTCTTCATAATTAATTTTATCGATATGATTTGTTAATAATTTTTATTGTTTTTCGTGATAAAATCTTCCGGACTTTTAGACCATTCATGGACCAAAAATCTGAGTTATATAAAGAATTTGCTAATTAAATCATAATAAATCGTCGTTAGAATTGTTAGAAGGACGGATTCGAAAACCCTAGGTTCCTCCATCTCTTGAATTTTATATCAATTAAGTTTATTTGTTATCTTTATCTGGATTATATCATCAAAACCAAGTTAGATTCCAAGTTAGAATTAAAGTTAGAATTTAAATTTGACTAAGTCTCTGAGGAACGAACCGGTCTTACCGGAAAATTACAACTTGACATCCGTGCACTTGCGGGTGTAGACCTATTTAGGGTAACCTTTCTAGGACCATCAGTAAGTGAGACTATCAAGAAAGAAGGGCAATCCCCAAACTTAGACGACAATAAGGTCGTTAAGTTTGGTACTGCACCAGAGATATCACAGACCGGATAGAAGGGGTCTTCATATGGATGGTAGACAGAGGGAATGAGTGTTTCAAAATCTACACATGGTTTTGAGGGAGAAAATGCAAAGTAGTTTAGAGGACTATCAACGACACCTGGACTTAAATTGAGGTCTCTATAACAAGTACTTCGAGTTCCTTCAATGGAGAACCCCTAATATCAGACTCACACTTCCTAGAAGTCGGTTTAGATAAACCTTCTATACTCTCTTTGATCGCGATGTACTCAGGGTCCTTAAAGAATTCTATATCCTCACCAAAGTCAAGCGAGACAATGGTCTCATTTAACACATTTATCAACCATGATTCATCGTCCTTAAGCGAGTCAGACGACTTCAAATCAACAACCTCTTCATGTTGGGACCACGATCTATCCATCCCTCTTTCAATTTTTTTTTTATTTTTTTATTTTTTTATTTATGTAAATATATATATATATTTTTTAAAGCCAAGGAATTACTACGAAGATCTTATAAAAAGACAAACACAAAAGTACCCACTTACAGGGGATTCGTGGGTGATCAAGAAATTACCTCCCGTTCAAGACGGGCGATGACCTTTGTGGACGACCTGGGCGACTCTTCCCTTAAGTGTCCGAACCCGAGGCTTCGTTTTGGTTTTCGGTTATAATTATGCCCTTTAAGTTTAGGGTCAAAACTTAAAACATAAAAAGGAAGTCAAAAAAGTCTAAAGTCTCTCTTTCTCACCAAAATAAATACAAAAATGAAAACTGTAAATTTCTCCTTTTGAGGTCCTCCTCCTTGTTGCGCCTCCTCTTCAGCTCCTTAGTGTTCTGCACACCAAATATAGAGAAGCAAGTCAAAGTGGCCAAAAAATCAAAACTTACCAAAAATAAAACTTTCCAAGATTAGAACAAATTATAAACTTAGTCCCCGGCAGCGGCACCAAAAACTTGATGGGCCTAAAAGGTCTCTCTAAAGGGTCTACACCCGCAAGTATACGGGCGTCAAGTAATAAAATCCGGTAAGACCGGGTCGATCCGCAGGGACTAAGTGAAACCTATTATATAACTCAGAATTAGTACGGTTTTCAAATGGTTTTGCTGATGAAATATCAAAATACTAAAATAACGGAAATCAAAATGAACTCAAATGGGGGAGAAAGCCTAGGGTTTTGGAATCCGTCTTGACATGTATTATCGATGACCTAAACATGCATATCTTATTTATCATTCAAGTTTTGGTAACCGAATGTACCAAACCCGGAAAATGTTCTAGTTAAAGCCGAATAACACTAAAGTCTAAACTCGAAGTTTTGAAATACAAAGTCGCAACTATTAACTATCAATTTATAAGCATGACTCATTATAGAACTTAACCTAAACATGAGTCATCAAATCAAAAGCATAGCTAATGAAGAAATCTCCCTACGTCAACACTAAGAATTTAATATTATAACGATTAAGACATTTAAGATATAAAGCCATGAAAAGGAACATCATCAAAATATTTTAAGACTTCATCAAGAACCCTAAGTCAAAGAGAGTTAGCTAATCATGCTTGAACTGAAATCAAGGTTCGAAACTAAATGTAAAAAGGCACACATGATTTAGAATACTCAAAAACTTACTGAAAATTATTTTCCCTGGTTCCACCAAACAGGTCCTTGGGAAAATAATTTTCCTGCAAAAACCCCCTTTTACCAAACAGTCAAACAAATCCTTCTTCTTAACACAAGCCTTCTCTGTTTTAACCAAGATGAAAGTAATGAAGATGATGGTTCAAGTAAGATGATTAACAATAGCTGACAAACAATAACAATTCATCGAATATCCCTGTTTCTCTCTTTCTCTAACTTCAGAAATCACTCTCTCTCTCTCTCTCTCCCTCTCTCTCTCTCTCTTTGTTTTCTCCCTTTCTCTCACTAAAAGAAACACAACAAAAAAGAAGAAGATAGATGATGATAATCACTGATTTTATTGGATTTCTCTCTCAATCTCTCTACAATCACTCTTTCTCTCTCTATTAATCTTTCTTTTCTCTCACAAAACAGACAGAATTAAAGAAGGAAGAAGAATTGGAAAATAGAAGATGATGCTCTGTTTTGTTTAACTGTGTGGAGAGGCTCTCTCTCTCTTTCTCTGATCTTGCTATTTTATTTGAGCTCCAGAGAGGCTCCTCCCAAGAGAAGATGTCCTCTAGCTCCTGTTCTCTCTCTCTTTTATAATGTCCTTCTCTTCTAAAGAATAAATCGAATCTGATTTTTGAATCAGAGAGAGAAATCCCCTTTCTTGCTCCTCCCAATTGAATCTCTTAATCTGGATTAAAGATATCTCTGAAATATACTATATAGAATTCAAACCAAATCTCTTTGATCTTCAAAAATATCTTCAATCTCTCTATTATTTCCCTGGTTCTCTTTCAATTGCTGTTAATACAAATCAAATGAGAGAGTCTTCTCTCTAGAAATCATCTCTTCAATTAAATCTTTCTTTCTTTTGCTCTCTGAATATCTCTTTATGATTTTGTTTGAATTAGTAGAGAGAAATAGAGATGGGAGGGAAAGAAATAAGGTTTGGGAATCATCCAATTCGGGTAAGGTCTCCTGTTATGATCTCTCCATCAATATTTCTGGTTTCAAAAAGTCATTCTTTCCTATATTCTAAAAATTCCAGCCATCTTTCCATCCCCTCTTCCTCCTCTGTTTCCTTTCTTTTTAAAGAAATAAATCTCTTTAGATAGATATGAGAGGAGAGAGAATAAAAACTTACCAACCTAGTTGCCCAATCAGCATATTTGGAATTCCCATTGCTGAGTGAGGAGTGACACTGATCCGGTGCTTCGTGGCAAGAAGAAAAGGGGTGCAAGTCTGGATGATGCCATGTGGCTGGGAACAACAGTCACCGTGAGATTGCGCGGGACTACCGTGAGAAAGTGGAACAGGCACACTGGATCAGTAGACGCGGTATCACTTGTGCGCCTGAATTTGGTCCCGATATAATCTCGCTATCATCCAGATTGCTCCGGGTTCCGATCCGATTTCCTCCACGTGTCTCCGGAGAACTCTATGTTGATCCTGGTCTAATGATTTTGACTCCAACTTTGACTTGGACTATCTCCCTGATCCGGACTCCGATTCCAGTTCCGCTTTCGCCAAGATGGATTCGTATTGGGCTCTACTTTCACATGAGCACTAATATTGACCAGAATACCCTTGTCATTAAAATGACCAAAATGCCCCTCAAGTATGTCTTTATCACGATGTTTTCGCATCGAACTCCGTAAATGAGACCTGAGAAAGAAAATCAAAGAAATCATCAGAGTAACCGCTCGAACTGGACTAACTAACCCGAGTTAAGAGATTCAGATGGGACATTTTCATGTCTCATCAGAACGCATCCTAGATGCTAGGAATGCGTTGGACGCGTCCTGGTCGTCTCAGACTCCTAGTGATGCATGACAACCTCCATTATGATGGTATATTCTGTTGTGAGAGGAGAGATTCCTCTGATCAGCCCTGCTTATAGCTCTGGATTCTGCTTTGTTCTCTGTTCCAGCTCCTCGCTCTTTGCTCCAGCTCCTTGCTCTTGTTTGCCTGTTCCCGAGGGGGGAAAACCTGCAAGGGTACGAAAACTGCTCCGACGCTCAAGATAATCAGGGTGCTCTTTGCAGTAAAAGAATGATTATTGATCGATCCTTTTGGGGGGCGAGTTGGGGAACTCTTAAGTGATTGGTGATCTTTTTCGGGTAAAGAGATCGTGTCCTGTGAAGGACGATGTGGGGGGCCTTTAATAGGCGATGTTAGGCCGACTGTGAGTAGTGGCGGTGGTGAGGCGATTGCCGTCAAACCGTAAGGGAAGTTACCTCTTTTGCGTATCTATTCTCTTCGAGTCTATCCCGGATCTTTGATAAGTGAAAGTTCCTAAGTTCAAGGATACTTCGCAGATATCTTGTCGAAGTGATAGACTCTAAAGGAGAAGTTTCCTCCTTTAGATACGTGGAGTCCAATCGGGCTTAAACAGTTCGAGATGTGTGGCCGACTGAGATCTTTCTAGTAGGTTCGGGATTAAGGTCGTGCAGCGCTGATATCTCCCCATTTCTGGGCATAAGATATGGGCCGAAACAGTTCTGGGCTGTTTTCTAATCAATCAAGTTTGAATCTAATTCGACTAGTCAAAGTTAGTTTCATGTAACCGGCTCGTGATGCCACTGTTGGGTTATGGGTGTACCTAATACACTATCTAGTGTTCTAAGCGGAATCTCAACATCTAATATGTTAACACTAGTTTCCAGGATCGTTGTATACATGAACTAAACAATGAACTAGAACAGGGATAAATACCTTTTCGCGTTTTTCCCTCGAACCATTCCAATTCGCGTGTGAAGATCGAGAACTCCAATTGTCGCTCCTCTACTTGAGACACCGAGATGGTTAACTTCATCTCCCTTCATTAATGTCTTCTAGGACTTCAATTGAAGGTTGAGAAGAACCTTTCTTCTTGACTAGATTCTAGAGAAAACTCACTTTTCTATTTCTTGCTTTTTCTCTCTTAAAAAGCTCTCACAAACTTATGAGTTTTGTCTCTTGACTTGTGTATAGAATATTTCTAAGCAGATCTATTTATTGGGATCATAGAGAAGGTATTTGACCCAAACTAGGATTCCTAAAATATCTCCCATATGAAACCCTAAAAGGGGTTTATGTGTGGCCGACCACATAAAGCCTATGGTCGGCCCACTTAGGGGTTCCAACCGGCCATGTGCTGGCCGTCCCCTCTCTAAGGGCAGCCATCACATGGCCGGCCCCTTTATGGGCACCCCGGGCTCCCTTTTTAGCCCAGGGTTATGTACACTTGTCCGGACTCCTCCGAACACTATTTGGCCTCAAATAATGGATCCAATCCACTTATTTACCACTCTTTATCTAGTCAACTCTCTCCGATCAAGTTACCACTATTATGTGTAACCCGTTGTAGGATCCGGTCTATGTTAGCTGGGAATCACCGAATTGATTCGACGATCGTAGTTGGCTTCTAGCAAAGCACTACGTCCCCTAATTGGACCGAACTGGATGATCTCCATCTTTATCCTAACTGACAAATTGATCGCATTGCCATCTTGGTCGAAGGACACTCCTTTAGATCGAACAGATATATCCTTCACTAGTGCTCTCGGCGAGGCACGTGATGCAGGGTTATCAATAAAGGCAAGACTTATACGCCGAGTGCATTTGACGCAGACTTAGTGAAAGCTACTCAAATCGAGACAGGATTATAGAGTAGGGCTATTGACCGAGGCATGGCTTAAAAGCCGAATGCTTATCGATCGTAGACTTTTGATGAGGTCTACTTTAATCAAGGAAGGCTTGCGAAGCTGGGCTACAAATTAAGGCAAGGCTTATACGTCGAGTGCTTTTGATCGTAGACTTTTAATGAGGAGGAGTTGGTGTGCTGATCGAGGCACGAGCAAGCTTGTTGTTTCAAGGCAAGGCGAGTTTGCCGAGTGCTCTTGGTGTGGAGTTAGCTGTTTTGCCAGGGTGTAGCTCCGCCGATGAATGCCTCATATCCATAAGGGTAAGGGTATTACCCTTTACAGATACTATTATTTGCCTCTTCTATCCATAAGGGTAAGGGTATTACCCTTTACAGATAATTTATATTGTACCTACATTGTGTTTGGCGTGGCCAAAGCTTGGAGTATTTTGGCAAAGCGTGGCTTGCCTTGTTTGAATACTTGAGTCTGCTGATGTCGAAAATTGGCCTCCCGTTAAATTAGCATGAAAAAGAGAGTTGATGCATGACATCCTCCATTATGATGGTATATTCTGTTGTGAGAGGAGAGATTCCTCTGATCAGCTCTGCTTATAGCTCTGGATTCTGCTCTGTTCTTGTTCCAGCTCCTCGCTCCTTGCTCTTGTTTGCTTGTTCCCGAATGGGGAAAACCTGCAAAGGGTTCGAAAACTGCTCCGACGCTCAAGATAATTAGGGTGTTCTTTGCAGTAAAAGAATGAATATTGATCGATCCTTTTGGGGGGCGAGTTGGGGAACTCTTAAGTGATTGGTGATCTTTTTCGGGGGAAGAGATCGTGTCCTGTGAAGGACGATGTGGGGGGCCTTTTATAGGCGATGTTAGGCCGACTGTGAGTAGTGGCGGTGGTGAGGCGGTTGCCGTCAAACCGTAAGGAAAGTTACCTCTTTTGCGTATCTAGGGTTTCTCGTCAAGTCTATCCCGGGTTTGGTAAGTGAAAGTTCCTAAGTTCAAGGATACTTTGCAGATATCTTGCCGGAGTGATAGCCTCTAAAGGAGAAGTTTCCTCCTATAGATAAGTGGAGCCCAATCGGGCTTAAACAGTTCGAGATGTGTGGCCGACTGAGATCTTTCTAGAAGGAATCAGAAGTTCGACAAAAAGCGAAATGGTTCTACGAGTCGCAAACAAAGCAAGAGTTGCTGCTGCGGCTGTAGGGACCTATAAGCTCAGTCTCGACACTGGATTGATATTAGTGTTACATAATTGCTATATGTACCTACTATCTCACGAAACATTATCTCTGTGTCCGTTCTGGACAAGAAGGGATATCATACTGTTATAAAGAACAGAAGATATTCTCTATACAGAGATGATGTGTTCTACACCAGTGCTAGGCTATGTATTAGTCTTTATGTTTTGAACATGGAAGACGAAATCCTGAACATAGACGTTAAACGGCTTAAAACTCATGATTCAAACCAAGGCTATCTCTGGCATTGTCGCCTAGGCCACATAAACATGAAACGCATGCAGAAGCTTCATACTGATGGACTTCTGGGTTCGTGTGATTTAGAATCATATGATTCATGTTAACCATGCTTAGCGGGTAAGATGACAAAATCGTCTTTCAAAGGGAAAGGTGATGGAGTAAGTGAACCCTTAGAACTCATACATACAGATGTATGTGGACCTATGAGTACACCAACAAGAGGTAACTATGGCTACTTCATAACATTCACTGACGACTTCACAAGATATGGTTACACATATCTTATGAGGCAGAAGTCAGAATCGTTTTAAATGTTCAAACAGTTTTAGAATGAAGTAGAAAATCAACTTGACAAGAAAATAAAATCCATTCGATCGGATCGAGGTGATGAATATTTGAGTTAAGAATTTGAGGATCATCTCAGGAGTTGCAGCATCGTGTAACAACTCACTCCACCAGGAACACCGTAGTTGAATGGTGTGTCCGAAAGGAGAAATCGAACCTTGATGGATATGGTTCGATCGATGATGAACTTAGCCGATCTTCCTAACAATTTCTGGGGTTATGCTCTTGAAACGGCTGCTTTCACACTTAACCGTGCTCCGTCAAAAGCTGTGGAAAAGACGCCATATGAGTTATGGTTTAGAAAGGTTTCAAAGTTGTCTTTCCTAAAAGTCTGGGATTGCGACGTTTACGTAAAACGTCTACAAGGAGATAAACTAGCACCCAAATCAGACAAATGTTTCTTTGTGGGTTACCCAAAAGAAACAAGGGGTTATTTCTTCTACAACCCATCAGAGAACAAAGTGTTTGTTGCTCGTGATGGTGTCTTCCTTGAAAAGGAGTTCCTTTCCAAGAAGACAAGTGGGAGAAAAGTAGAATTCGAAGAAATTCGATCTGAGCAACAAACTGACACCATTGGACCGATGTCAGAAGTCGCGGTTCCTATCTATACTGAGCTGATAGAAGGGAATAGTGAGGAAGAGATAATAGATCTCGGAGAGCCTCCCGCGCAAAGCGAACCGAAATCGCAAGAGAATCCTCAAGAAGTTGAGAATGTCTCACCTGTTGTTCAACCCCTACGTAGGTCAGCAAGGTTAATCGAGTTATCACAACGGCTGGATTTGTTGCTGGTAGAAGATGACGAACCTAGCACTTACAAAGAAGCTCTGACGAGCCCAGACTCCGAAAAATGGCTGGGAGCCATGCAATCCGAAATGGAATCCATGTACGAGAATAAAGTTTTGGAACTTGGTAGATTTGCCCGAAGGAGTAACACCCATCGGATGCAAATGGGTTTTCAAGATGAAAACCGACATGGATGGAAACGTGAGCGTTTTCAAAGCAAGACTCGTGGCAAAAGGTTATCGACAAGTCCATGGGATAGACTATGAAGAAACCTTTTCACTTATCGCGATGCTTAAATCCATTAGGATTATCCTAGCGATAGCGTTTTCAAAACCGCCTTCCTGAATGGAAATCTGGAAGAAGATGTGTACATGACACAACTTGAGGGTTTTGTAGACTCCAATAATGCTAAGGAAGGTTTGCAAACTTCAAAGGTCCATTTATGGTTTGAAGCAAGCAAGCAGGAGCTGGAATCTTCAGTTCGACGAGAAAATCAAAGAGTTTGGCTTTCTGAAGAACGAAGAAGAATCTTGTGTATACAAGAAGGTTAGTGGGAGCAACCTAGTTTTCTTGGTCTTGTATGTAGATGACATACTGATCATTGGAAACAACATTCCGATGCTTAATTCTGTGAAAGAATGGCTTAGGATATGTTTTTCAATGAAAGACCTTGGAGATGCAGAATACATATTGGGCATCAAGATCTATAGAGATAGATCGAAGATGATGATTGGACTCAGTCAAGAAACTTACATAGATAAGGTTCTTAAGAGATTCAAAATGAAAACCTCTAAGAGAGGATTCATGCCCATGTGACACAGTGCTAAGCAAGACCCAAAGTCCTAGTAACCCACGTGAGCTAGCAAACATGCAGAAGGTACCCTATGCTTCGGCGATAGGATCCATCATGTATGCCATGACCTGCACTCGCCCAGACGTCTCATATGCTTTGAGCATGTGTAGACGTTACCAATCTAACCTAGGTGAAGATCACTGGGCCGCCGCCAAAAATATCCTGAAGTACTTGAGAAGGACAAAGGATCATTTGTTGGTGTATGGCGGGAAAGAAGAACTAATCGTGGAAGGCTATGCGGACGCGAGCTTCCAAACAGATAGAGATTATTACCGATCACAATCGGGACATGTTTTCGGTCTGAAAGGAGGAGCAGTATGCTGGAAAAGCTCAAAACGAACTACTGTAGCGGATACTACCACAGAAGCAGAATACTTGGCTGCTTCGGAAGCAGCGAAGGAAGGAGTTTGGATGAAGAAGTTTATCTCCGGACTTGGTGCCGTTCCTAGCATCGAGAAGGGAATTACTCTGTATTGTGACAACAATGGAGCAATCGTCCAAGCTAAGGAACCAAGAACACACCAAAAATCCAAACATATCCAAAGGAAATACCACTTGATAAGAGAGATCATTGAGCGGAAGGATGTGGTGATTTGTAAAGTCCATACGGATGACAACATAGCCGATCCGTTAACTAAACCACTACCCCGACCCAAACATGAGAGTCATACAAAGGGGATGGAGATAAAGCACATCACAGAATGGCTTTAACTTTGTAATCAAATTAATAAAAGGAGTTTTATGTAATTTGATTAGCTACATTCAATAAAAGAAATAAAACTTAATTATTTCGTCATTAAATATTGGTTTAGTATTTAATTGACAGTCCAAAAATAATGAAATATTTACCAAGTAGGTTTATCAGATGCGTGATCTGATAAATGAAACCCTACTAAGTGAACTTGGAAAAGATTCATTATTGAATCCCTAGTCCAGGTCATTGCATGGACAACAATGACTCAAGACGACTAGCATGTGAGATTGACTGATGGAGCTGTTTCATGGGCCATGGGAATATAGTATTCAAGTCAATTACATGGGTGTATGATTGGGGAATATACACTGGATTAACCCAAACATGAGAGTTCTTCAAGGAGTTGAAAAACATCATGAACACTCATAGGCAAGATTGAAGAAATTCCTTAAACATGAGTACTTCACTCATCTTCTATAAGGAATGTCGAACTTTGGCACCGTCAAACGTCGCGCCGTAAAAGGAGGTTATAAAGGTGGATTGCTGGGGGAGACAGGATAGATATGAAGTTAAGTGGGAGTACAAGAGTGGATTATGTCTTCCTAACAAGAAAGTCTGAAAAAATGTACGGCCGTACTCTAATGGATTAAAAGTTAATCATTAGCTTGGTAGTTGTTCTCCAGATCAAGAAAGTCTGAAAAAAGATGTGACGTATCAGATGAGATACGAAGTGACATGGGAATCGAGCATTCCACTTGTTCTAAGGACAAGTGGGAGACTGAAGGATATATCCGTTCGGTCTGAAGGAGATGTCCTTCCGAAGGAGTGTCCTTCGACCAAGATGGCAATGCGATCAATTTGTCAGTTAGGATAAAGATGAAGATCATCCAGTCCGGTCCAATTAGGGGTCGTAGTGCTTTGCTAGAAGCCAACTACGATCGTCGAATCAATTTGGTGATTCGTAGCTAACATAGACCGGATCCTACAACGGGTTACACATAAGAGTGGTAACTTGATCGGAGAGAGTTGACTAGATAAAGAGTGGCAAACAAGTGGATTGGATCCATTATTTGAGGCCAAATAGAGTTCGGAGGAGTCCGAACAAGTGTACATAACCCCGGGCTAAAAAGGGTGCCCGGGGTGCCCATAAAGGGGTCGGCCATAAAGCCTTTATGGGCTTTATGTGGCCGGCCACGCATAAACCCCTTTTAAGGTTTCATATGGGATACTATTAGATATGTCTTGAAGGAGATATTTTAGGAATCCTAGTTTGAGTCAAATACCTTCTCTATGATCCTTATAAATAGACCTCCTTAGACATAATTCTATACACAAGTCAAGAGACAAAACTCATAAGTTTGTGAGAGCTTTTTAAGAGAGAAAAAGCAAGAAAGAGAAAAGTGAGGTTTCTCTAGAATCTAGTCAAGAAGAAAGGTTCTTCTCAACCTTCCATTGAAGTCCTAGCAGACATTAATGAAGGGAGATCAAGTTAACCATCTCGGTGTCTCAAGTAGAGGAGCGACAATTGGAGCTCTCGATCTTCACACGCGAATTGGAATGGTTCGAGGGAAAAACGCGAAAAGTTATTTATCCCTATTCTAGTTCATTGTTAAGTTCATTTATACAACGATCCTGGAAACTAGTGTTAACATATTAGATGTTGAGATTCTGCTTAGAACACTAGATAGTGTATTAGATACACCCATAACCCTACAATGTGGCCGACTGAGATCTTTCTTGAAGATTCGGGATTAAGTCAGTAGGTCGCTTGGCGCTGATGTCTCCCCAGTTTTGAGCGTAAGACACTGGCCGAACCTGTGTAGACCCCCCTTACTCCTTTTGAGACCCCATGGCTGATATGTTCATGTCAAGGGCGTTCTGCAGAGCTGGTTTCTTCCGGCCGACCTCCCGGTTAGGGGAGCGTATGGTGGACCATCAGGTGCTTAGCTATCCTGCTGCCTTAAATCGGATTGACCCAAGAGATTTCGGGTCTGATCTTTGACTCTTCAGACGTTAGTCAATGCCTGGACATTTTGTGCATCATCAGATATCGATCGTAGTCTAAGTCATAATTTCATGTGTCTTGTCATACACTTCACATAGTTAGGCGACTAGACAACACTTTATTTGACTCGGGATTAACCGATTTATATGTTTGTTTGACTAAGTATGATCTCCGGATATACATAGTACTTAGAGACATCTACTTTAGGAGTCGAACATCGATTATACTGTGAAACATTAGATCGGACTACACATAGTCATAGGTTTACCATTATGGATTCCCGGACTTCGACAAATTAACTCTTGTATTCGGATACTCCTGAAGCATGATTTGAATGTGATGAATGACTTATTATTTGTTTACATGTGAGTTTAATTGACTCGTCTAGTGTTATAAACTAGAAGACTTGATCTTAATCGTCTACTGACACAAAGTTTGACATTGCGTACTTAGTTTGATAATCGATACTTACTAACCTTTGATCGATTATACTTAGTTTGACGTATTATACTTATTAGTGTCATACTTGTTCATTTTCAATTCATTAGATAGTGTGTGTAAGTTTGATAGTCGATGCTTAGTGACATTTGATTGATTATGCTTATTTAGACACATGATGCTTAGGATTGTCAATGTGGGTGAAGTTAATTACATTTTCATTCGAATAGATACTTAGTATTTGTCGCTTTCGATCTTGTGGATCGAAGTATCCGTCTCAATCAATTTTTGCCCGAATCGATTCTTACCGTCTCCCGACTCTTGTTCCTCTGACACTTCTCTCGAATCTCTCGCCCGTTTACTTTGTTTGTTTGATTAGTTTACTTTTTTTATTCTCTTACTGCTTATTCCATATAAAACCCCCTCATTTATCTTTGTTCCTTTCCTTTCTAGTCTAAGTTAGCTCTTAATATCTAGACCAGTAAATGAGACCCTTCGTTATCCGAACCGCCTTCCTATCTCCGTGGATCGATTCCGGTCTTACCGGATTATTACTTGACGCCCGTATACTTGCGGGTGGAGACCTTTTAGGTGTAACCTTTTAGGTGCAACCTTTTAGGCCCCATCAAAAGACCCTAAAGGTCATAAAATTTATTGTACTAGAACATAAATAGCCTCCAAACAAGAGAACCACTTCCGCCTGTTGGGATTTACACCCTTCTACTAGTGTTTATAGCGGAAATATGACATCTAATGTCTACACTAGTATTCCCAGGATCACATGCAAAACTAGTAATTAATCTAATGGAGATAGTAGATTACCTTAATC
>BEHA01004001.1:42034-55217 GCA_002897215.1 Eschscholzia californica subsp. californica
TCTCTGGGAAAAATATCCGCAAACCCGAAACCCGTCACGGGTACCCGAGTCCGTTAGAGGCCGCGGGTACCCGAAACCTGAAGGCGGGTTTAGTCCGACCGACCCGATGAAATCAACGAGGGGTTTTGAAGTGCTACCCTGCATCCCGCCCGAGCCCGCCTGATAATCATTACCCGACATAACCCGCTTAATAATGTCATCCATTTATACGATAAGACATATGCACATTATATGTATGTTTGCTTGTATGTATTATATAAGTATGAATAACATATATATAGATATATTTTAAAAGTATTTGAAGTGTATAATATATATATATATATATATATATATATATATATTATATATATATTGTTGTCCAAGTGCAGAGTGTTCTTGACACAACATTATTAAGATAAACTTAATTAAATATTAGTTTCGATAGAAATTTCGGTACCATCGAAATAGAAATATTTTGGTCATTTCGATTGAAATATTTTGAAACTTTGGTGAACATCCGATACTCGACCGCCCGATATCCGAGAAACCCGAAAAGTTTGACAAACTTGGACGGGTTTTGGACACTAGAATTTTTTAAATAACCCGTCCGATTAAACCCGAAAGCCCTAATAGACAGAGTGTTCAAAAACCCGACCTGCCCGACTAAATGAATGACATGAACCTGACCGGCCCAACTAAATGAATGACATGAACCTGACCGGCCCGACCCGGACCGATTCCCACCCCTACCTAAGGCCAACTAAATTCCTCTCTTTCGTTTTTTTTTTTTGTTGAAATCTCTCTTTCGTTACTTTTGGAGTTTAGAAGAGGGAGAGAGCCTGAAATCGAGCAACTAGGTTAGTTTTGGAGTTTAGAAGAGGGATTTCAATTTCAAAAGAGAGCTCTTTCATTCTCACTCTCGCTCTTTCATTCGATATTCCTTCCGTCCAAGAACAAGGTAATTTAATTTAATCAATTCGAACTTCTTTGAAAACCCTAACTTCAAAATATGCCTTCTTTTTCTTGATCTTGATTTTTTGTTTATTGAAACCCTAATTTCAGGTTCACCATACATACAATTCATCTTCAATTCAACGAGGTTATCGCTTAGTTATAGATATCTATCGTCCTTTCCTTCCGGTAAGTTATTTTTATTTCTATTCACTTCTATTACTTTTTCCCCTTTCGTTTTTTCTTCAATTGGATTCAATCCTTCGTTTTTAGAATCAATAACCTCCCAAAAGGTTTTTTGTTCTTTAATTAAAAGTAGGGGTTTCTTATGTGAGGGTAGCAGATTCTATTTTAAGTCCTGAAAATTAAAAACTATGGTTTCGTCTTGTTCATCGAGGGTTTCTTTTGAACATATTATTTACTCCTGTGATGTTCTCTTCCAAATCTTGTCTAAACAAATTGGTTCTAACTTATACATAATACAAGTATTTATCTTCAAGAAAAGAGGCTACCATATTATTCTGTTAGGGTTTTACTTTGGGAAAGTTTAATGTTTTCATATTTGGATATTGGTTGTGTAGTAAATTTGTTGTTTCTTGCCATTGAGACCTATTGTTTTTTCTAATTTATCTTTAGAGATCCAACATCGGTGTTTATTTTGTAGTGATATGTTGTCATATTTTTCTTGCTTTGTCTAACACCACATCATAGAGTTCATCTTTTGCACAAACCACAAAGCTGTTATGGTTATAAGGCACAATCATGTCTTTTGGTGAATGTACTACTGATAAGATTACTATTGTCAAGAATACTATGTTTAAGCTCTTGGAAATTTTGGACATAAACTTATGCCGTAGGGATAGGACTGTGAATTATAATTATTTGTAACTTTGCAACCAGCTGGGAGTACGTGGTATAATATCGATTCGAACGTAAAGTAGTCTATCTTGTTTTGTTATTTGTTTTTTTTGTTGAAATGTTATTTGGTTATATAGTGATGCAACAAATACCAAGTTGACCTTACATCACCATTTTACTTTTTCCTATCTTTTGGTTGTATGTAATGCAATTTTTAGTTTTAAGAGATGAAAGAATTCAACTTGGAAATAAAACATTTTGAATCCGATAGAAAGATGATTTAAACCAATAGGCATGATGATCTATATATATATATGTAACGTTCGGAACCACGTACGAGATCTAATTCTTTTGAATTTCAATGTGTCCCTTTCAGTTAACTTGCTCAGAATTCTCGGCTGAAGATTGTTGATTAAGCATTTTGCTAAGGTAATTTTTTTTCCTTTTTATGTTCTCGAAAACCTTGTTTGAATTACTATTTCTTTTCCGAGTAGATTTATTTTTAGAGATAAGGGTTGATGTAGATTTTATTCTATTTCTTGAGTTTAAGCATATACACCCTTTTCTTTGTTCAAGTTTGAGATACGCTGTTTTAGCACTTTGTTGGCTGTCTTTTTCTTGCTTTGTCTAACACCACATCATAGGGTTCATCTTTTGCACAAACCACAAAGCTGTTATGGTTATAAGGCACTACTGATAAGATTACTATTGTGGCGGCTTAAGAATACTATGTTTAAGCTCTTGGAAATTTTGGACATAAACTTATGCCGTTGGGATAGGACTGTGAATTATAATTATTTGTAACTTTGCAACCAGCTGGGAGTATGTGGTATAATATCGGTTGGAACGTAAAAGTAGACTATCTTGTTTTGTTATTTGGTTATATAGTGATGCAACGAATACCAAGTTGACCTTAGATCACCATTTTACTTTTTCCTATCTTTTGGTTGCATGTAATACAATTTTTAGTTTTAAGAGATGAAGGAATTCAACTTGGAATTAAAACATTTTGAATCCGATAGAAAGATGATTTAAACCAATAGGCAGGATGATCTCGTAATTAACTCGTGTCCATGCCCTTGACTTGGATGTACTACAGGTTATGTTACGTGATGTATGAATCATAGATTATGTTCCTTGTTGAATTTACGGACATATAGCTCAAAACTAATAGAAAATAAGTTGCATCAATTCTAGGTATCTTTTAGTATATTGTCCACATTTTCTGCATACTCGTTATTTTAGATTAGCCGATGTCATTGTTTGGAGTGGTATAGATCATGGGTGATTGTTGGAACTACCACATGTGGATCCAGGATTCTTGCACATGAAAACCTTGTTTGAATTTTTATGTAAGTCGTGTATATATATATATGTAACGGTGGGAACCATGTACAAGATCTAATTCTTTTGAATTTCAATGTGCCCCTTTTAGTTAGTCTGAAGGGACGATTATAAACGATTGAAGTATGTGGGTGAATAAAATATTCAGCTACCACTGTTCGGAGTTAGGTATATTAATGCAACCAGGAAATCAAGTATAAACAGAAGTTGGACTTCATTTTATTGATTTTCAAGGTGCAACTCTCTCCTATGACAGAAAATGTAATGGACTACAAAAGGCTTAATGGGTAACTTTTATATGATTTGTTTCAATGCTCGTGTTTTGAGAGAGGGACCAAACCAATACCTTGAGGTGTAGGTGGATTCTGCTTACAAGTACTCAAGCAAAACTCATTTTTGATGGCAAGAGATAATCGAAACAAAGGTTAGTTAATTTTGTATGGATTGATTCGTTTATTTCACAATTTTACTTTGTAAAGACATCTTTGTCACGAATACAACTCTCTATCACGGGGTTAACAAGATTCATTTTCGTACCACTTGAAGAGGCTGCTAGGTGAAACCCGAAAAATGCATATTGATTAATTGAAAGTCTGCAGTAGACATTCACTAGAGTCATTAAGCTGCTTTAAGTTCCTTTATTCTACTTTTGGTTGAGAAAGATGGATTTTTATTATATAATGAAATTGTACATCTTATGTTAGGTTTCACACCCAACGTAGTGTTTGGGGCCGAGGGTATGGTTTTGGAAGTTAGCTAGTGGAACTTAATGTTGTGGGCTATATGGTGTATGCCCTTGTTTTTTTTAATATATGTACTATATATTAGCATTTTGAGTTTCAACTCAAGCTTTTCATGCGTCATATTCTTCGAGTAATAATTGCATGGGCTATTACACAAGTGAAATACCGTATTGGTAGCATCACGGTGTAAGTTGTATTTGTCTACATGGTAAACCACATTGTTCCATCAATATTTTCAGGAAGGAATATACAGTTGTTGGTTATCATGCCTAAGAAATGGAACTTTAATGTGGTATATACCACATTGTTCAATCAAATATTTTCGAGAAGGATTGTTCATTTGTCGGTTGTGATGCCTAGAAATGGAACTTTAATGTGGTATACCACATTGTTACATTTGGATTTTTGGGAAGGAATAATTTGTCTGTTTTCATACCTAAAAAATAGAACTTTAATGTGGTATACCACATTGTTCCATCATATTTTGGGGAACGATTATACATTTGTCAGTTGTGATGCCTAAGAAATGGAATTTTAATGTGGTATACCGCTTTTTTCTATCCATATATTCGGAAGGATTATACATTTGTTGGTTGTGATGCCTATAAAATGGAACTTTAATTTTGTATACCACATTGTTCCATCCATATTTTTGGGAAGGATTATACATTTGTCGGCGTGGAGGCCTAAGAATGGAACTTTAATGTGGTAAACCACATTGTTCTATCAATATTTTCGGGAAGGATTATACATTTGTCGGTTGTGATGCCTAAGAAGTGGAACTTTAATGTGGCATATCACATTGTTTAATCAATATTTTGAGAAGGATAATACCTCTGTAACTTTAATGTGGTATACCCATTGTTCCATAATATTTTTTGGTAAGATTATTTATTTGTTGGTTGTAGTGCCTAAGAAATGGAACTTTAATGTGGTATACCACTTTGTTCCATCGATATTCAAGGGAAAGACTATACATTTGTCGGTTGTGATGCTTAAAAAATGGAACTTTAATGTGGTATACCATATTGTTCTATCAATTGTGGTAAGTATTATATATTTGTTTAGAAAGATCAAATATTTGTCGGTAGTGATGCTTAAGAAATTGAAATTTAATGTGATATACGATATTGTTTCATCAATTGAGGGAAGTATTATACACTACAGCAATGCTTTCACATTTCTTAAGCATTGAGTAGAATATTTTATTCACCCACATACTTCAATCGTTTATAACAGTCCCTTCAGACCAACACAAGTTTATCGCCAAATATCTCTTCTAATACGGAGACACTGCATTTGTAGCTTATCCAGGTATTTGCTTTCACGTCTTCCAGAAGTAACCAGGAAATCAAGTATAAACAGAAGTGGGACTTCAGTTTATTGATTTTCAAGGTGCAATTCTCTGCTATGAAATAAAATGTAGTGGACTATAAAAGGCTTAGTGGGTAACTTTTATATGATCGGTTTTAATGCTCTTGAGTGTTTTGAGAGTGGGACCAAACCAATACCTTGAGGTGTAGGTGGATTCTGCTTACAAGTACTGAAGTAAAAATCATTTTTTATGGCAAGAGATAATCGAAACCAAGGTTAGTTAATTTTCTCTGGATTGATTGGTTTGTTTCACAATTTTACTTTGTAAAAACCTCTTGGTCACCAATACAACTCTATCACGGGGTTAACAAGATTTATTTTCATACAACTTGAAGAGACTGCTAGGTGAAACCCGAAAAATTCATATTGATTAATTAAAAGTCTGCAGTAGACATTCACTAGAGTCTTAAAGCGTCTCTAAGTTCCTTTATTCTACTTTTAGTTGAGAAAGATGGGTTCTTATTATTTAGAAATTGTACTTCTTATGTTAGGTTTCACACCCAACGTAGTGTTTGAGGCCGAGGGTATGGTTTTGCAAGTTAGCTAGTGGAACTTAATGTTGTGGTCTACATGGTGTATGCCCTTGTTTTTTTTTAATGTATGTACTATATTTTAGTATTTTTACTTTAAAGTCAAGCTTTTCATGCGTCATATTCTTCTAGTAATAATTCCATGGGCTATTACACAAGTGAGATACCGTACCGCTAGCATTATGGTGCAAGTTGTATTTGTCTGTTGTGATGCTTAAGAATTGGAACTTTAATGTGGTATACCACATTGTTCCTTCAAAAATCGAGAGAAAGATTATACCTTTGTTGGTTGTGATGCTTGAGAAATGGAACCTTAATGTGGTATACGACATTGTTCCATCCATATTGTTGGGAAGGATTATATATTTGTCGGTTGTGATGCCTAAGAAATGGAATTTTAATGTGGTATACCACATTTTTCCATTCATATTTTGGGGAAGGATTATACATTTGTTGGTTGTGATGCCTAAGAAATGGAACTTTCATGTGGTATACCACATTGTTCTATCCATATTTTCGGGAAGGATTATACATTTGTAGGCATGGATTCCTAAGAAATGGAACTTTAATGTGGTAAACCACATTGTTCCATCACTATTTTTGGGAAGGATTATACATTTGTCGGTTGTGATGCCTAAGAAATGGAACTTTAATGTGGTATACCACATTGTTTAATCAATATTTTGAGAAGGATAATACATTTGTCGGTTGTGAAGCCTAATAAATGGATCTTAAATGTGGTATATCCCATTGTTCTATCAAAAATTTTGAGAAGGATTACGCATTTGTCAGTTGTGATGCCTAAGAAATGGAACTTTAATGTGGTATACCACATTGTTTCATGAATTACTTCGAGAAGGATTATACATTTGTCGGTTGTGATACCTAAGAAATGGAACTTTAATGTTGTATACCACATTGTTCCATTTGTATCTTCGGGAAGGAATAAATATTTGTCGGTTTTGATACCTAAGAAATGTAACTTTAATGTGGTGTGGTATACCACATTATTCCAAAATATTTTCGGGAAGGACTACACATTTCTTGGTTGTGGTGCCTAAGAAGTGGAACTTTGATGTGGTATACCACATTGTTCCATTAATATTTTCGGGAAGGCTTATACATTTGTCGGTTGTGATGCCTAAGAAATAGAACTTTGATGCGGTACACCACATTGTTCTATCAATATTTTCGGAAAGGATTATACATTTGTCGGTTGTGATGCCTAAGAAAATGGAACTTTAATCTGGTATCTACCACATTGTTCCATCAATATTTTCGGGAAGAATTATACTTTTGTCGACTATGATGCGTTAGAAATGGAATTTTAATGTGTCATACCTTGTTGTTCCATCACTATTCTCGGGAAGGATTATACGTTTGTCGGTTGTGATGCCTAAGATATGGAACTTTAATGTGGTATACCATTTTATTCGATCGATGTTCGAGGGAAAGACTATATATTTGTCGATTGTGATGCTTAAAAAATGGAACTTTAATGTGGTATACCATATATTTTCATCAATAATTAAGGGAAGGATTATACATTTGTCGGTTGTGATGCCTAAGAAACGGAACTTTAGTGTGGTATACCACATTGTTCTATCAATATTTTCCGGAAGGATTATACATTTGTCGGTTGTAATGCTTGAAAAATGGAACGTTAATGTGGTATACGATAAATTTGCATCAATATTTTCAAGAAGGATTATAAATTTGTCGGTTGTCATGCTTGATAAATGGACCCTTAATGTGGTATACTATATATTTCGGTCAATAATCGAGGAAGGGTCATATATTTATCGGTTGTGATGCCTAACAAATGGAACTTTAATCTTGTATACCACATTGTTCCATCAATTTTGTGGTACGTATTATATATTTGTCGGATATAATGCTTAAGAAATGGAACTTTAATGTGTTATACCATATATTTCAATCAATAATCGAGGGAAGGATTATACACTTGTGGGTGGTGATGCTTAAGAAATCGGAATGTGGGATACCATTCTGTTCCATCAAGAATCGAGGGAAAGATTATATATTTGTTTAGAAAGATTAAATATTTGTCGGTAGTGATGCTTAAGAAATTGAAATTTAATGTGATATCCCATATTGTTTCGTCAATAATTGAGGGAAGTATTATACACTTGTCGTAAGCAATGCTCAAGAAATGGAACTATAATATGGTATATCATATATTTCCATCAATAATCGAGGGAAAGATTTTACATACGTGTGTTTCGATGTCGAAGAAACAAAACTATTACGTGGTATACCTTATTATTCCATCAAAGTCGAGGGAAGGATTAAATAATTGTGGTTGTGATGCTTAAGGAATGGAATTTTCATGTGGTATACCATATATTTTCATCAATAGCTGATGGAAGGGGACCATGCCCTGAAGGCTGGTCAATCGATCTTAGCCCATCAGATATTCTAGAAATGTATAATACTGGGGATGTTGGTCATTCATCATCCTAAGTCAATATTAGCTCTTCTTTTTTATGAATGTTGGTTATAGTGGGCATCGATTTGGAGTACAATTCCCTCAGCACTCACGAGATGCAGTTCCAATAGTTATTCCACCTGTTGCTCATACCATGATGAGATAGTTTCGGGCTGGATATAAAATGCCAAGTGATAGTTCACGAAGGCTGGACGAAGCCATGGTGCCAGAAACAGAAAACTTGAGGTGATGATTGTAGTTGCTTTTGTTGGGTTATTGTCATCTTTTTATTGTAAATGTAATTACCCTCTCTTATGTGTTTTAGTTAAGGTTTGGGCCACGCAAGATCTGTCTCTCTAAGTCTTCTGCTTTATATTCATTCTGCTTCTCTTTAGCATCTCAAATTTGGATTCCATGCAAAGTGTGCTGGAGCTCTGCTGACATGCTACAAGCCGTGAACCCTAGTGAATGTCAGGTATATACAATAATTCCTTTAATTTGGTTCGGATCTTCTCTTATAACAACAGTTGTGCTTGATTTGATCTTTTAGGGTTTGTCGTTTTTCCCTATTCAATTTGATCAGATTTCTTGTTTTTTCACGAGATAGTTGATTTTCATGAGATGATTTGACTGTTATTTTTACGTGGTATAAATATGCTTTACCACTTAAAAAAACATCTATAACTCAATATTAGCGATCAAACAGTTTCAGCGTTACCGTCGATTTCAATCATTTAGGTTTGTCGCCTTTTTCTCAATTTGATTAAGACATTTCTTGTTTTCTAAAGGATTTCATTGTTTCTTCTTTTGGTTTTGGTAGGATGACTTAATCGTGTTTTTTTTTATGTGGGTGCAATAAGACTAACCTCATAAAAAACTCTTTGAGAATTCAAGTAATTGATTATAATCTTTTAGGTTTGTCACTTTTCTCGATTCGATTCAGAAATTTCTTGTTTTCCGAAGGAATTTTTTGTTTTTGCTTTGATTTTGTTAGGATGACCTAATCGTGTTCTTTTGGTATGGATGTAATAAGACTAACCACATAAAAAACTCTTCGAGGATCCAAGTAATTGGTTTTGATCTTCTAGGTTTTATTTTTGTTCTACTATTATTCGACCAATTCATGTAACTTTTTTGTTTTTCGATTACCTAGTCGATTCACGACAACTATTACTTGATCGACTTACTGCAACTTTATGGTTTCCAAGGGTTTCATATTTTTTTTCCTTCTTTGTTGATTTTGAGGGTGATGATATCAGGTTTTGATTGAAAAAACGGTATCAGATATAAATGTGGGCTATTCGATATTTCGATATACAAACTACACTGATCATACATAAAATCTATGTTGGTTCGTGTATATGTGGGCTATTCTGTACACAAAATATGTTGGTGAATATAATTGTAGGCAGTTTTATACATAAAATCGATGTCCGGGCATCTAAATGTGGGCTATTCTTTACACAAATATGTTGGTCCATCTAGATGTGGGTTATTTTATACACAAATTATGCCGGTGCATATAAATGTGGGCAATTTTATACATAGAATTGTTGTCGGTGCATCTAAACGTGGACTATTCTATACATAAAATTTACATTGGTAGATCTGAGTGGGTTATTTTATACAAAAAATATGTTGGTGCTTATAAATGTGGGCAATTCTATAGACCAAGTATGCTGGTGCATCTAAATGTGGGTAATTCCATACACATATGCTGGTGCATATAAATGTTAGCATCTATACATTGAATTGATGTCGGTGGATCTAAATGTGGGCTATGTTATACACGAATTACACTGGTGCATATAAATGTGGGCAATTCTATATATAAAATCGATGTCGGTGCATCTAAATGTGAGCTATTCTATACACAAAATATGCTAGTACATATAGATGTGGTCAATTCTATACATAAATTGATGGCAATGCCTCTAAATGCGGGCCTTTACGTACACAAAATATGCTGGTGCATATAAATGTGGGCAATTCTATACATAGAATCGATGTCGGTGCATATATATGTGGGCAACTAACTATATACACAGAATTTGTGTCAGCGTATCTAAATGAGGGACATTCTATGCACAAAATCTATGTTGGTGCATATAAATGTGGTAATTCTATACGTAAAGTCTATGTCGTTGCATCTAAATGTGGGTTATTCTATACACAAAATTTATGTTGGTGCATATAAATATGGGCAATTATGTACATAAAATCGATGGCGGCGCATCTAAATGTGGGCATTTCTGTACATGGAATCTATGCGGTGCATCTAAATGTAAGTTATTTATACACAAACTTTATGTCGGTGTCCGAAATAGTTTCCCTCTTATTTAATCTTCTGCATCTGAACATATTGTCTACAATTTGGGGAACTCTTCTTGTCCATCGAAAATTCAATCGAAAGGGAACTAAGAGTACATATGCTTAGATAAGTTGGATGATCAATCGCTTTCAGACCATCTAATTCAATCATCTGCATTTGAATAGTAAATCCTCTTCTGGATTGTGATCAATTAAGGGTACATATCCTTAGAGAAGCTGGATCATCCTTCGCTCCTTAAATAGTCCCTATAATTCAATCTTCTGCGTTACAATAAATTCTCTCTGTTGTAATAAATTAAGGGTACATATGCCTGGAGAAGTTTCCTCTAATTCAATCTTTTGGGTTTGAGTATATTTATATTCGCTGAAAGTTCTCCTTTTCCGAGATTTTCGTAGTCCGCTGCAAATTTGGTTGGAAAAGATAATAATAAATTAATGGTACATCTGCCGTGATCATCCCTTGCTCCCTTAATTAGTCCCTCTTATTCAATCTTCTGCATTTGAATATATTTTGTACAATTTGGGGAACTCTTTCTAGTCCATCGGAAATTCAATCCGTAGGGAATTAAGAGTATATATGCTTGGAGAAGTTGGATGATCACTCGCTTCCAGTCCCTTTAATTCAATCATCTACAATTGAAAAATTACTGTAAATCATCTTCTGGATTGTGATCACTAAAGGGTACATCCCCTTAAAGAAGCTGAATCATCCTTCCCTCCTTAATTAGTCCCTCTAATTCAATCTTCTGCATTTGAATATATTTTGTACAATTTGGGGAACTTTTTCT
The DNA here is from genome assembly GCA_002897215.1 of Eschscholzia californica subsp. californica. Lineage (NCBI taxonomy): Eukaryota > Viridiplantae > Streptophyta > Magnoliopsida > Ranunculales > Papaveraceae > Eschscholzia > Eschscholzia californica. Next base: position 53,385 of record BEHA01004001.1, read on the forward strand.
AGTCCATCGAAAATTCAATCGGTAGGGAATTAAGAGTAAATATGCTTGGAGAAGTTGGATGATCACTCGCTTCCAGTCCCATTAATTCAATCATCTGCAATTGAAAATTTATTGTAAATCTGGATTGTGATTACTAAAGGGTACATCCCCTAGAGAAGCTGAGTCATCCTTCACTCCTTAATTAGACACTAATTCAATCTTCTGTATTTGAATATATATGTTAAATGTTTTTTTTGGAGATCTTCCTGGTCTGTTGGAAATATGGCTGGAAAAGATTATGATAAATGAACGGTACATTTGCCCGTATCATCCCATGTTCCCTTAATGAGCTCCTCTTATTCAATCTTCTGCATTTGAATATATTTGTTGAAAGTACTTTTGGGATGTTTTTCTGGTTCGTTGCAAAATTTGTTTGGAAGTGATTATGATAAATTAATGGTAAATTTGTCTAGACCGTCCCATGCTCCCATTATGAGTCCCCCTTATATAATCTAATGCATTTAAATATATTTTCTACAATTGGGGAAGCTCTTTTTAGTCCATCGAAAATTTAATCGAAAGGATTGTGGTCAATTATGGGTACATATGCATGGGGAAGTTGGATGGTAAGTCGCTTTTTTATTATTCCCTGTAATTCAGTCCTCTACATTTTAATAATTATTTTAAATCGTCACTTGGATTGTGACCGATTAAGGAGACATCTCCTTAGAGAAGCTGGATTATCATTCACTCCTTAATTAGTCCCTTTAAATCGATCTTGTGCATGTAAACATATACTGTAAGTTCTCTTTTCGAAGCTTTTTTTGTGATCGATTAAGGGTATCTCCATCGAGAAGCTGGGTCATTCTTCGCTCCTAGTTAGTCCCCCTAACTCAATCTTCTGCATTTGAACCAAGGTTACCAGATTTGCTGGTCATAGTGGCGTACCGCGATCTGGTTCGTGCGTACCCTTTTAGGGTGCGTTCGCGTACCAGATCGCGGGTAGGAGCGAACCCTAATCATGGAGTCAAGAGGAAGATCGAAGGAAGTGCAAAAAAATTAGTTTTCGTAGAAAAAAAAGAGAAAAACCTGTGTTTTCTTTCGGACAGTTCATCTTCTAGAGTCTCACGGTGTTTACTCCACAGATCTAAAACAATGTCTTATTTCGTTTGGGATTTCTTTGGTTCCACATCAAGAATAATAGAGAGAGAAAGTGATGAAGAAGATAAACAATAGATAATAAAAAAGAGGGTTTAGTTTATAAAAGTAGGGGTTCCTTCTCCAACCGTTGGATTATATTTAGGGTTTATCTCCAACCATTAGATCATGAAAAGACCATCCCATTTGTTTACCTTTGTAGTACAACTCATAAAGATCTTTTCCCAAACAATATATTACCTTTAAGGTACAGGTAATAAAGATCAGTACTATACTAGGAGTATATATTTTGGTCAATTACTTTTTTCTAGGGAAGTTTTCTGGTAAATTACTAAAAAAAAAAAGAGTAACCTATTCTATTGTATCGGGAACTTCCCAATTAATCAATTCTTTATTTCTTATATCCAACAAAACCAATTAATAATTATATACTATGTAGATTATTGAGTAAACTCATATAGCGTACCGAAATAGCGTCCCCTAGCGAATTGTGTACCGAAAAAACGTACCGAAAAAATATACTCCGGCGTACCGGATACTCTCAACCTAACGTACCACGTACCGGAACGTATTGCGTTCCAGGTAACCTTGATTTGAACACACACACACACACACACACACATATATATATATAGTGATTCCTTTTGGGAGATCTTCCTGGCCCGTTGATTTGGTTGAAAGGATTATGATAAACTA
>BEHA01004001.1:64736-89339 GCA_002897215.1 Eschscholzia californica subsp. californica
CTTGAATTAGTGAACAAATTTGTACAAACGACGCTGTTTGTCTAATTTAATGCAAGGGCTCAATTTGATTTGAAATAAAATGATGTTCACATTAGGGTTATGTGAACTAGAATCTGTGTTGATGAATATTACCAAATTAACATGCTACTGATGTTTAGTTTCTGTTACCTTCAGTTCTCATTTAGAATTATATGTTTTGGTTTTTTTTTGCTTTTTGGTGGAAATACTTTTTTGGCTACGATAATCTGATTCTTGGTTAACTTTTTCCGTGTTATCAGATTGCGGAGCAGAAACATATATCATCTGATCAAGATCAAAGCTCAATGCTTAGGGTAATATGCAATCAAAGGGATAGGTTCCGAACACGCTTAAGAGAGACAGAAGAGGTACATTTTATGACCAATGCAAATTCAATTTCTAAGCTGTATAAATTGGATTTTATTGTTAGTTGCTGACTAGTCGCTAGTAAGAAGTAGGCTGATCACAGTAAGCAACAACTGAAAATCGTTTTCCAAAATGACTTACTCGGTGACACTATCCAGCCACCTATGGGGACTTGCTAGTCAGGGAGTTTCTGGCATTGTAATAAACGACTTTTTTGCAACTTAAAATGTTAGGTTCTTCACTGCTAAATCATCTAGGACCTTCCTAAAACGAGTACGACTTTTGTTCCTCTCCCTTGTTTTTGATGCCCCTTCGCTTCCCAAAACTAGGGTTTCCCAAAGTGCCAAAACTAAAAGTTAAGAATGAGGGTCAAACAAAAGGTTTATGTTTTGTTTTCTTTCATCAGTTCTTCTACTACTCTTTGTCCGCTTTCTTTTGAAAGCTTACTTGCACATTTAGTTACTTTCCTCTTCTCCTAAACAATCAAATATTTTTAGACTAGCACTTAGCAATACCATATAAGATGCATTTTCCTCTTTATTTTCACTCGCTGTAAGAAATAGGTTAGGAATTACACAATAATAAATTGTGATTTCTTTTATAAAAGCTTCTAAATTAGTATATATATATATATAATTTGCATCTGGAAGTTGTTCGTTTATTTACAAGTCCATTGCTGTTTGGGTGGGCTATAATCTACGGATGATCATGTATCTTTGCAAATCAGGTGTATCGAGTATGTAATGGCGGAATATCATGTCAATTGTTGTGGACAGTCATACATTCACAAGGTTCAATGCATGTAGTTATCCGAAAGGCTATAAAATGAAAATGCATTTGTTATTTATCTGAAACTAATAAATTATAATTGACAATTTTTATGGTTTTACCAAATATATACGTATAATCCAAGTAAATCCAGCTACTCTTAGCTAATCCCAGTTGTTCGTCTTCCGCAGTTTATCTCTGCGTAAGTCTTTTGCCTTGTGCCATTTGATTAGTTTATATGTTATCATTGCATGTAAAATGTATCACATCTTTCTTCAAATTCTCCTAGTATGTCAATTTTCTACTTTTTTTTCCTAATGAGCCAGGAAGTAAGGCAGTTGAAGGAGAAGATAGGGGTGCTATCAGTAGAGTTGGAAAAAACCAAAGCTGATAATGTAAAACTATACGGGAAGATTCGATATGTTCAAGACTACAGTCTTGAGAAACTAGTGTCGAGAGGATCGAGGAAGGTGCTTTTCTCCAACTTGGTTTAAATTTTAGGTTAGTTGGTTTTTTGTCATCTAGCTTTTTTCCTGGCTAACTTTCTCTGTGGTTATGTGATCATTTTTTAGCATTCAGAAAGTGATATTGAAAGTGGCTTCAGCTCAGACTTTGAATCCAAGTACAAAAAGATATACGAGGATGATATAAATCCTTTTGCTGCATTCTCGAGAAAGGTATTTATGCTCTAAGTCCATTTCTCGCGCTGGCCAAATTGTATTGAGGAGGCACCTTTTCCAGATCTTGTTAAAGCTGCCTCCATTAATTTTTTTCCCGCTTCATTATAACTTGGTTTTGTGTTCTCAGACACATGGTGCTTTAACTGGTTACCTTTTTTTAAATGTCTATCTCTTAAATTGGGTTTATAGAAGTAGCGTGTCTTTGTTATCTTGAACCGAGAAGTGATAAGTAAAAACTTTCGGAGTAGTTATTTTCTAAATTTTAGGTTAATATATTGGAACTCAAAGATTGAGCTCAGATTAGAGAAATTGTTTTTTGCCCTAACAGAAGTTAAAATGGCCTCAATTGCAAAGATCTTCCTTTCCCATAGTGACTGTTACTAGAAATGAAACAATATTTAGAGAAGTGATTACAAATAACATAATATGCCAAAAAATGGCGGTGTTTGCTTTTATAATTAAAAGTAATCTCTTCTTAATGGACCCAAAGTCCATCATATTGAACCCATTCGGTCATTTTGATTGCTATTATAGCCGGGGCCTTATCGGCACTCATTCGGCCTACTAGCAATGCAGATTTGTCTTTAGGTTTATATACTATGTTGTCTGCACGGATATCAGTAACATGATTTTCTGTCAAGCCTTCTGACTTTCATAGGTCGAATTATGTATTTTTGATTTCTCAAATTCCTCGTATTGAATCAGGAGAAGGATCAGAGGTACAAGGAACTTGGATTCAGGGATAAAATCACTCTTAGCAGTGGTCGCTTTCTCCTTGGGAACAAGTAAGTTTTCTTTCCCGTTCACTTAATAATGTGATTTCTTTCATCTATCTTTCCAATTAATATTATAATTTACCCCTATGAGCAAGTCATAACCAAATTTTGTTTTTTGACGTTTCTTCAAATTTTTCTGAGTAATATTTTATGTGAATATTGAGACAAATATTTGTCTCTAGTCCCCGTGTAGCCAACAATTTTGACCTATTTCCATTTAATGACCCCGAAGCAAAATGCGAATTGTTTTTCAAGTCTTTCCACCTTTGACTTCGTTTTTCTAACTTAAATCATCGCTTAGTTGTTTTTCTCCCGTCTTTTCTCTCTTTCTAGATTGCTCTTAGTTTATCTGGCTCATCTACCTTTCTGCAGGTATGCTCGAACCTTCGTGTTTTTCTACTCAATAGGTCTGCATCTTCTGGTGTTTGCTTGTCTGTACAAGATGTCTGCTTTGAGCTTCTCAGGTACTCGCCGGTCCACTCATAATTCTTTTTTGGTGGTGTGATTATCTACTTTCAAACCCATAAAAACTTCTTATCCTCTGTAACGCTGTCTTCGTCTATTTCAGCACAACAAGCAGCAGCCACAACTCTGCCAGGTGATGGAAATTTATCCTCGCCTTAATACGCAAAAAGAAAACTAATCTGTGACAGACTGGGTGGATGAACGAAGTCGATTTTCATGAAATATCGTAACAGTGTACATGTAGTAGAATTATACACATCTATTGCCTACTATGTTGCGTCATTAGAAGATAACGTGACAATAACCTAAGAATGGAAGTAAAGGAGTGGCTCCACATTATAGCTTTAATATATTTTGGAGAGATGAAATAGCAATAAAAAAGTTTGTTCTTCCTCACTTTTCGATGGTTAAAGAGTCTTTCCACCCTACAATTTTTTAATGAATCAGTTAAGAACTTCCACCGGAAAGACCAACTTTTATCCAGTGTTAGTGACACTTCTTGATGTAGGATTAATGAGTAACTTCACAAAACTAAGTTAAACTTAGTTAAATGGTATAGCATCGAAATCTTTGTCATGGAACTGTTTCCTACGAGAATAGAGAAGCCAGAGAAAACATTTTCCGTTCGCATGCTTCTAATATGATCTTAACAGAGGGTAATAAGATTGTGGACAATGATAAAGAACTAGGCTTGCTCGTGGAGAGGACCACGATAATTCCGAGGGGTGTGTTCCTCTCCGAGATGGTGACTGATATTGTTCGGGCCATGACGATTAACGAGATTGCTATCTAGAAGAGTTTTCCATGTCGATTAACGAGATAGCTATCTAGAAGATGAACTCGTGTGAGAGTTGATGGTTAGACATCCGGACTCTGCCTACCTTGTCTTTTAGGGAGAAGTCACACGGAGTTGTGATTAATTTTTCTTCCTTTCCTAGTTTAAGTTTTCAGCCCGACCCGAAGCACCTGACACGAGGCCTAGCGAGTGGAATTAGGTCTGACTTGTGTATGTGGTCATTACTCGAGGACTTTATAAGCGCCCAACAATCGGTATATAGTGTAAGGGTGAAGTTCCCCCATTTTTTCTCTTCTACCTTCTTTCACAAAAAACCTTGACAACCATCTTTTTCAAAATCGTGAAGTGAAAGTCCACTGTCGTGGACATTTTTCTGGACCGATACTCATCGCAACTCAAATACACAAAATAATCAATTCGAGGGAGATATTCACCATTAAATTGTGTTTTAACAAGAAGATACAAAGATAAATGGGGTTCCAAAATATGGGATCTACATGGAGTGGCACTTCCCGACCGATTTTTCCAGGTGAGGAGAAGTTTGTGATGAGGTATATAACCATTCCACAGGTGAGGAGAAGTTTGTGATGAGGTATATAACCATTCCACAACCCATTAGTTGACGTTCAAATACGTATTGTATAGTGTGGCACAAAAAAAGAATCTGGATTACATATTCGGACTGATCTGTCCAGTACCTAGTAAGCACAAATGCGTCGACTGGTCCGTGTGGACCTGACTGGCCTCAAACTGTCTGATACATTCTATACAAAAGCTTGATTTATTTTTTTCTTTGGCAGACCCCAGACCTTAATATTTCTCAAATTTCCTACTTCTGAAATCTTGGATTTTTGGAAATCCTCCCAAGGAGGGGTGCGTATTTAGTGTTGACGTTGGATTTTTGTCTGAAATGTGTTTCAAATTCGAGACGAGTTAATCGCATGGTTAAGGATATTGCAAAAAGGCATAACTAGTTCTGATTGACAAATCAACTAACTGGAAAGGTTGAGACAAACCCCTGTCAGAACTATATTGGGAAGGAAGTGAGGTACACCGTTCACATGACAAGAAGGATTTGGTTCAATATCTAATCACCTACCCCAAAAGAAAAGGAAATTGAGCATAAAAATGCAATGTCCATTCAATCTCAAAGGAACAACACAGGATGGTAACATGCGGAAAGTGGCAGTCGTGTATGGAATTCACAACTATGAGTTAGCAGAAAGTCTTCTTGATCATGAATATACATCATGAATACACAAATATGTTGAAACCGATAAAAAGCTGTTATTGAATGATAATGAAATTGGAGGAAACCATCCCAAATTCTTTTTGCAACTTTATGGGACATTTAAGGATAATACCTCAATATTGAAAACCACGTAGAATGCACGGTTGAAAATACGTAAGGTAACCGAAAAGAAAGAAATCCAATGCAACACTTGACTGAGATGTCAGAGGAACACAAGTACATTTATCATTTTCCGAAGAATGAAGAAATGGATGAAGTAACACATCTATTTTGAGCACGCCCTGATTCAATTTTACTATTTAAGTACTTCCATACCTTGTTGATGCTCGACATACGTATAAAGTTAACCGCTTTAAAAAACCATTGCTTGAGATTGTTGGGGTAACTTCTACACTGAAATTCTTAACCAGGACGCTTAATTTTATGAATGAAGATGCAAAAAAACAATACACTTGGGCTCTTAACCACCGTATGAGGATCTTGTTCACTCCTAACTCAACACCAAGTGTGTTTGTGATGGATTGTGAACTTGCACTCATTACCACGTCGTTGAAGTATTTTCACATGTGGAAAGACTACTATGTACTTTTCACATCGACATGTCAACGATAATTTCAAATAAAAAGAATTCAAAAGTTTCATAATAATGTTTCGAAAAATGAAAGTAGAGAAGGAAACTGACTATAATGAAACGGTAAACACTTTTGTAATGATACCATGATGTTGCTTATGTAAAGAAGACTTGGTTGAGACGATGGCATCAGCTGACGACCTTTGCGCGCGTGAAAAGAAGAAATGGTGGAGTCTACGTGCATCGCAAAAAATTTCACCCAAAAATCTTCGATGCCCCCAGGGAGGTGCTTTAGAAAAACCACCATTAACACTATATGATTGTGTGCTGTCGCAGCTGCACATTTGAGTAGACAATCCTGTCGTGAATCACTTCCACTATAAATACATCATATTCTCTCTCTCTCTCTCTCTCTCTCAATCGTCTCTCTTTTTCTTTACTGGACTCCTAAAAAGCTCTCCTATTTATCTCTGTTTTGTTGCCCAATGGCTTCCAAAAACCCCATTATCTTAGCTTGGTTTGTGAAAACCCTAAACCCTCTCTCTCTCTCAGTCGCTATTATGCATCTTACTCTTTTCACTGTTTCTTTCATGTTTGCAGGGGTTCAGGAGAAGATGGACAGTTAGGTATTGGTGACAATGAAGAGAAAGAATGGGTTTGCTCAATCAACTCTCTTCAATCTGAAAATGTTTCTTCTGTTGTTGCTGGTAGTAGAAATTCACTTGCCATCTGTGATGATGGAAAGGTTGTTTCTTTCTTCCTTCTATTATTTCTTTGATCATCTTTTCTCTTTTTCTATTTGATGTTGATGGGTTTAGTTTGATTTTTCTCCTTTTTTAGTTGTTTACTTGGGGATGGAATCAAAGAGGAACTTTAGGCCACCCACCAGAAACCAAAACTGAAAATATACCTAGCCAAGTTAAAGCACTTGCAAATGTTAAGATTGTTCAGGTAAAATATATATCCTTTAAGTATTTCAACTCAATTCAAAATTAATTTGGTATTTTGATGGTTATTTTTCAATTCAGGCTGCCATTGGTGGATGGCATTGCTTAGCTGTTGACGATCAAGGCCGAGCTTATGCTTGGGGTTTGTACACTATAACTTTACTTATATTGTTGTTTTTTTTAATTGGATAATATGAATTATATCGATTCTGCTTTCTGTGTTTGTATATTGACAAAAAGCAAATGATGCAGGTGGAAATGAGTATGGTCAATGCGGCGAGGAACCTGAGAAAAAGGATGATAGCGGTAGAGCTTTGAGGAGAGATATTGTGATTCCTCAGCGTTGTGCTCCAAAGCTCAAAGTTCGCCAGGTGATATCATACACAACTCTTTTAAGTCGATGTGTCTTTGAAATAACTTCAATGACATAGAAATAGGTGATTTGGAGATGAAAATAGTCAGTGTAGTTGAAGTTGGGTATTGGCTAACTGAATTCATATTACATATGTTAATAACATTTTGGAATCATAAAGAGAGTATTTTAGTATTTACACCTAAATGTTCGCATAAGAAAAATTAATTTACACTATTATGTGGTCAGTTATCTTACATCTTACGAGCTTTGCATCTAAAACCATTTTTTATATGAAAATTCTTTTGTGTGTGTCCATGAAATCATTTCCATAATGAACGTAAAATTTAAGACCGAGAGGGTGTCTTGTTCCATTTGAATGGCGGCTGCCACAAGCGCTGCAAACTTGTGTTTAATACCTTTGGGGGCCTTAATACTTAGGAATGGTTAAACATTATAAAGCTCGTAATGTTTTGTATCTCCACATATTTAAGTTCATAAGATCAATAAAACTAAGGAGCCTCCTTTGTTTACTTTCTTCCTTTAGACCAATGGTGTTTGTAAACTTGATGATATCTGCTCCTTTTTTGTCCTCCGGAAATTGTTCATTTGGTAGTCCGATTTGCCGTTTGTATAACAGTACTTAAAGATTTTGAACTGCTTATGTATCAGGTTGCTGCTGGGGGTACTCACTCGGTGGTGCTTACACAGGGCGGGCATGTGTGGACATGGGGTCAGCCATGGCCTCCTGGTGATATGTGCGTCTTTGGACTTACTAACATTTACATTTACTTCAGTTTTGGTCATATACTTAGTGCTGTGCTTATGGATGCCTTTTACTGTTACAGAAAACAGATTTCTACTCCTGTGCGAGTACAAGGTCTTGAAAAGGTGAGGCTTATAGCTGTTGGTGCATTCCATAATTTGGCACTCTTAGAAGAAGGCATATTATGGGCATGGGGTAATAACGAGTACGGACAACTTGGAACTGGCGATACACAACCAAGATCACAACCTGTTCCAGTTCAGGGGCTTTCTGGTCTTACTCTGGTTTGCAATCTGAACCCTGATTCTTATCGTCCTACGCCTAGATTTACTTTTTTATACCATTATTTCCACTTCTGTGCATAATTATAGGATAAGGAATAGAAGTATATTATGCTTTTCTCCACCAATTAAGAAAAATAAGTCCCAGAAAACAGAACTCTTTTGGCAATTATTTGTGGCAATGGTCAGGCGAAATAGTATTTCTTCAACTAATTAGGTGATTCGTCAAATGTTTGAAAAAGCGGTTTTCCACCTCGATGCGTTTTTTTTTTACAATGCGAGACAGTGCCTCGAGGCGGTAAAGAGAAGTAGCTGCAACTTCATATATTTTAATATAGTAATAGTATTTTATTCTATTAATAGTATATTTTATTGAATTTGTTTGTAGTACTACAAAAAAATTAATAGTAAAGTTAAAGGATATGAATGCTTTTGGTCACTTCTACCCTTTTGACTACCTCTGGAAGTTAAATGAAAACAAAGAAAATTACTGCAAAACCAACACATAAATTTTGGTGCGATAAACCTCTATTATGCCTTTAATTGTACGCATTAATGCACATCTTTTGCGCCTTTTAAACATTGGATGCACTTAAGGCACTGAAACATAAAAGTTAGTATCCCAATTTGATATTGGGGCTTGTAGATATTTTACATGCCATGCAGAGTTAGGAACGCTGAAACTCTACAAGACCGAATAACACAATATGACAAAAGGTGAACAACTTTGTTATTCAGATGGACCTGGAGGCAGTGTTTAAAAAGGTGCATGAGATGCGCATGCCTCGAGGTGAAATATAGGTTTACCGCATCAGAACTTACACCTCTTTATGCAGTAAAGAGGCGTATGCATCCACAACAGTCAATTATCCTTTTAAGCAACAACTCAGTGGAATGACAAATGTTGTTGCCGCTTTTAGTGAAAAGTGACGTTTTTTTGTCTTTTACCTCTCTTTTCTTTAACTTGTAGCAGCAATCAAAATGATATAAATGACCCAAAACATTCATATCCCTTAACTTTAGAAAAAAACTAATCTTGTTGTAGTACTACAAACAAATGTAATGGAATATACGATTAATAGAATAAAATACTAAGCTTACATTAAAATATATGAAATTAAAGCTAAACCTCTTTACCGCCTTGCATTGTCAAAGAAAACCGCATTGAGGCGGAAAAAAATGTTTTTCTGAACATTGTTTGGAGTTGGAGGTTTAATGTTTTGAAACGGTTAAAGTGTTGAACCCCAATATGATTACCAAATAACACAATCAAGGGAGACTATTCTTTTTAAAATAAACACGATAGCAGATACTTGGTTGTACTATTAGTTCCAGTTGAAGGTTTCTGATTGAAGATGTGTTGATCTCTTGTTTTTATCGGAAAATGGAATAGGAAAGAGGCATAAAGTGTGCCTTTAGGACACAAAGTAAAAGAGATGCATATTTGAAGTTTCGTTATAAAATAGTAAAATAAATGATGCTCCTTAAGTTTCAAAAGAAAATGATGCTCTATTGGACCGTGGTCAATATATTGAATATAGTCCATTACACAAGTAAAAGGGATGCAAAATAGAAGTTTCGTGATAAAATAGTAAAATAAATGATGCTCCTTGGGCCCGTGGTCAATATATTGAATGTAGTCCATTGACTATATGTGTGTTACTATGTTAGTGGAGGGTCCACACGATTAAATGTACCATATTATGCCTGTACTCAAGATATTGCAAGGGTTTATGCTTAGTCATGACTCGTGTCTACAGGTTGATATTGCAGCTGGAGGATGGCATTCTACTGCATTGACTAATGAGGGAGAGGTGTGGATTTCTCTATTTTCAGTTCAGTTTAGTTACTTTTGTTTTTTAGCAAATGAACCACTTCACTAGTCTTTCACTATAGGGGTATTGTACCCATGTAATCCATACTCGTACTCATTCTTTTTTTTTATTTGGACTGCCATATAAAATATATTGCTTCAAGCCTTCAACGTTGCAGAAAAATGATAATCAACATTCATTATTTTGGACACGGTCTTGCAATCTTGTAAGACGGTGAAAAATGGTACCACAGTAGAAGATATTTTGCTAATAAAAAATTTATGGCTCCAACCTGATGAGATCTCTCAAATTTGGAGTTGCTCAATCCTGTAAAAGCCAAAGCCCAAGTGAAGGGTAGCATTTCCATCTATGTACACGGTACACGAGCTAACGGAATCCTCTGGTGACTTCACTTCTAACTAACACTGATCTGCCTGCCAAGTAAATTCGGTATGCAGGTCATTTAGAGTTTCTGATGAACTCCTACAAGTACTCTCTTAGAAATTGATTTTATTAGGTTTGAGATGCCCATATTCCTCAGTAATTGGATATTGTAAGCTTATTGAACCACCAGGATCGTGCATGTCGTGGAGGTCACTAGTCCATCAAGGCCATCATATTCTTCGATGCTATATCTGTGGGTGTTTGGAGGTTGACTTGATTTTGTTAGTTTTAATTACGGATATTATCCCTGATATACAGAATATCAGAACAGTTGTTTAATATCACAAACTATCACTCTATCGCACACTACAAGAAATTCCAGTGCAAACATTTTGAATTTGAGGAGTCGTTGGCGCAACTCTTGTTCTTTAGTGGAGTACAATTTGAGTTTCATGTGATTTATTTGTTAAAGCAAGAAAAAATGATCTTAAAGAAATTCAGACCGTTATCAGCACAAGTCATTCGTTTGATACTCTAATGTTGCCCTGGCAGGTATATGGATGGGGAAGAGGAGAGCATGGGAGGCTTGGATTTGGAGACGACAAGAGCAGTAAAATGGTGCCCCAGAAGGTTCAACTTCTAGTTGGGGAACACATTATTCAGGTGCTTCAACTTCTAACCAGCAATTTATTTTAACACATCCTCATGGTTACTTGATCAATCAATTAATGATTTCTCTGGTGTTGTCAATTACCATATTGAGTTTTCTAATGTGGATTGATGTGTATATCCAGGTCTCTTGTGGAGGCACACACTCTGTTGCATTAACACGTGAGGGGCGAATGTTTTCGGTGAGTAGCTTTTCCCTGAAAGCTTCCCAAGACCCTTGTTTACGAAATCAAAATGAGTGCCTGAATTCCAGCAACTGGAATGCCACTGCCTTGCCCATCTATCCTGTTTCAGACCCCCTCTGTTCACTAGTGTTGGCGTAAAAAGTATAAATGGGTTCAGCGGCAAACAATTAGAACAAACAAGAAAAATGGAACTTCAAGAAAATGAAGGAAACTGCCAGAACCTTAGTTGATTTTACGAATTATGCTGATTCAGGTTACTCACACGTAGAATAGATTATGCAGAAAATTGTGAATTAAGTGTTGTTATTTTCGTTCAGTTTGTGGTCGCCCAAAACAATTGGCAATGAGTGAAGAGGACCTTGTTGGTTACTAGGAGTACCATCTACCCATGTGGGTCTTCTCTCACACGCCCCTCATGTGTTCTATTTGTTGGGTGATGTGGAGCAGGCGTGGCCGTTGGGCCTATTACATATACGCCTTCCTTTGATACCATGTTAAGTGTGTGATTGTCCAACTCAAAACCAATTGGCAATGAGCGGAGATGACCTTAATATAATACTCTTAGTTATTCGAGTACTTTTTTCAATATGAAACTATTTTCGCATCGCAAATTGCACTGAAGATCATATCATTTATAAATATGTGGTAGAATCACATAGTTGGTGCATCTCAACTTATAACTTCGTAAGGTTATACATAATGTCTTTGAAATGCAGTTATTATGATTCCTCTACCTTGTTCCAATTGCCGTTAGACCTCATAATGTCTGAACTAGGCTAAATTACTTGGTTTCTAGTGTAAAAGTTTAATTCGTTAAAAGACTCAATTTGTTTCTTTCTTTTAAATGCAGTTCGGTTAAAAAACTCGGTTTGTTTCTTTGAAATGCAGTTTGGGCGAGGAGACCATGGACGTCTTGGATATGGGAAGAAGGTGACAACTGGTCACCCCATGATAGTACCAATAACACTACCTCAAATAAATGACAGTGACGATGAAGAAGTACACTGGTGTGCCAAGCTTGTAGCTTGTGGTGGACGTCATACACTTGCATTAGCCGTGCCAGAGGCTCGGGAAGAGGAGGAATCAGAAGAGTTGCCATGAATTTTCCATACTTAAACTTAACCCACCCAATATAGCTGGGTATACAAACTTTGTACTATTATAAAAGGAAATAAACCTAAAATGAAGTAATGTATTGAGAATCTGAGATGCAAAATATTAAACAGAAAAACTTTATTTGGTTATGTATTTCTGCGATTGGATTCAAGTAATTTTTTTTTCTCTTGAAAGGCATTTTAGGGTTTCAGGTGCAGGCTTTCAAGCAGAACTTGGGCACCAAAGTCATCTGGTTTTTGGTTGCTCTTTTCTCTGTTCCTTGTGCAGGTTGGCTCGAATCTCGAAGACTTTAGCTCATCTTCAAAATTTATCCAATTCTCATCGCATATTGTTTTTCTTTGAACTTCGTCTCGTCTGACTCTGTTCTGTCTGACTTCACTAATCTGTATTAGTCGGGCAAACATCGTTTCAGACAGTAACTCTTAATTCAGATGCAAAATCTAGTCAAGTCTGACACGAATTACATTTCAGATTTGATTTAAATAAAGAAGAAAAAAAGCAGACATGACCTAAATTTAAGAAATTGACTGCACAACAGACTGAATTATTCTCATAAAAAGGAACTATCTTTCATAATAACAACCATTAAATATAAACCTAACCCCATTAAGTGGCTCCACAATTTACATATCTTTTCAACATTTATTTGGTGAAAACCCAAAAACAGATTTAGCTAGATTAAAACTGACACGTGTCCCTTGCTGTTGCAAATTACCGATTATCGATAACGTCGACCTAGTAGGAGCAAACGCAAAACAAAAAGTCTTATTCGAGTTAACGGGAACCAAATAGTTCTTAGCCGGTAAAACCAAAGATTTCCCACTAGAAAATATGAATCCCACCGTCGGAACAGTAACAGTGGTCTGAGATGATAGATCGTAACAAGTATCAAATAGCGCAAACCCTTTGGTTGCCTTTAAATGTTGGGTTCCCTTAACAAACGCGTCTCTTAAAGCGTTATACGCCTCTGTTCGTAGTCTAGTCACAGCCGTTCCTGAGTCAATTATGATTCCACCACTTCCTGTTGACTGGTCAACTTCAAAGACTGACTGAGGAATATCTAATTTAACACCACCGACACTCATCCCGGTTAATCCCACGTAGTAAAAAGTGTCCGTTTTAGGGTTACGTAGTAACGGAGCAGTAACGAAGTTGGTTGCATCGGGTCCTGACCCAAATTGAATAGTTGAAGCTCGGCTAGAATCTCGGTCCACTAGGCAATACGAGAAAGACGAAGCTTTAACCTGAGCTGGAAATGAGAGTGAGCCACCACCGAGTGCTAACAAACCAGCCGAGCCAATGAACAAACCCTCGTTATCATGACCACAACCGATCGAAATTTTATCGGCAGAGGTCTTACCAAATGTTAGGGTTTCACTGACGAACTCACCAACAGTATAAGAACCGTCGCCATATGATACTTGATAAAGACAAGAACCGTTACGACACGCCGATATATCGAGAGACTTACACTGTTTCGTTTCACACGAAAGAGGCGAATATGTCGTTGAAGAACGAGGTTCAAATATCGGATCGGATTGACTGTAACAGTCCGTACAAGGTGCGCATTGTACCCAAGTGACGTCACTACCTGTATCTAAAACCATATAAAGTGGTTTAGGAGGACGACCGATTCCAACTCGGGAAAAATACTCACCGCTTCCTTGACTCATTCCAGATATAATCGGACCTTGTAAATTTCCACCTTTTGAATCGGTCCCTGAATCGGTCTCTGTTTCTACGATTAATGGTTTAAGATCAGATTTTTTCACACCATGGATGGCAAGTTCAAGTTTTGTGTTGAGTGAGTTGACTCGGACCGAGTCACGTTTGAGTCGATCTAAAGTGAGAGTTTTGTAATCATTGTGATTAGATTTGAGAAGGGTATCTCTAGAACGAAGTTCTAGACTAAATGATGATGAAGAATCAGAGGGGATTGAAGAAAAGATTTGTTCTTCTTGTTGTTGGAGAATTTGAGATGAAGAAGGATCAAAGGAGAGAATTTCATGAGCTTTTTGAATTGAAGCAGAGACATCAAGAATATTTGTAGTTTTTGGGTCTTCAAGTACTTGAATTCTAGAGATAACAAAAGATGTGAAGAAGGTTAGTAGTAAACATAGACAAAGATGAAACCCTAGTTTTGCCATTATTGTTGTTGCAGTCTTGCAGAGAAAGAGAGAGAGTGATGAAGGTGAAATAAGTGATATGGTTTTTATGGGTGGGAGCTCTACTCTATTACTTTGGCTTTATTGTGGGTATGTGAAATTTTCCTTAACATGATAATTCATAAGTCTTTTCTATTTTTGAAGAGCAACCCTACATAAATAGTAAAAATTTTAAGTGGACAATATATTTTTTTTAAAATTCTTCAATCAAGTACAAGACATTAATTTATTTTTGTTAGGTAGAGGACATCGTATAAACGCCCTAAAAATAAATAACTAAGTAATTCACACAATAGAGTGATTTCTCTACTTTCCGAAGAGAGAAGGGACAAAAAAAGAAATGCGAAAAAGATAAAACAGAAAGAGAGATAATTGGTCATGGTGGTGGTAGGTAATGCTTGTGGTGGTGGAGATGAAGATAACAAAGACATTCATCTAAATTTAAAAGAGATGGTTGGTCTTTACTTAAAATATATAACTTTATTTTTTTAGAAAAAATTTCATCCACATTAAATTTTGTAATTTTCCTTAAAATATCTTCTACGTATAAAATTATATTGTCTATAAAGTGATGGCCTTACTTTAAATTTACATAAAACAATATTTTTGGAAGACTTGTGATATACCGGTGTCCGGTGGTAACAAAAGTTTCACTAAATAAAAGTAGTGTTGTTATCTATGATCTTTTGAAAAATATTGTTTTATCATAAGAGTTCCTTTTGTTTTTCACAAATACATTTTTGGGATTTAAAATTCAAATGATAAAAAGTATTCTTTTTTTTTGTAGAAAAAAATAGTAATAAAAGTTGATATAAAGTTAAAACAACAATTTTATTTTGCTATTCTTTGGTGCATATTTCAACATGAGTTTCTAAGTTTATCATTTCTTTCTCTTTTTGTATATAAAATAAATGTATATCATGGAAATCCCGTTCAAACAAAACTAAAATTAATAAGCAAGAAAAAACAGATGAACTTAAGTTTGATGAGTGATATAAAATATCAAATGTTGGATTTACTTGGTATGTGTTTGCTTTTTTAGGTTTGCATGAGTCATTTTCTTTGCATGAATTTTTGGTTTATTAGAAACGCTCTCTTTAGACTTTATATGGGAAAGTAGGTCCTTCCCATTCACAAGGTTTAGTTTGTTCACATGCAAAGTGGGTGGACATCAAATATCATTTTTGATGTTTTCCCTTACATTATTTAATGTACTTTTTGGTTTTCTACCTTAAAGACAACATGCATGTCTTTATTTTCATTTGTATAATACAGATGTCTAAAGGTATTTAACTAGGCCGGCCCTGCGGGCCAAGCAAGCCTCGCTTCGAGCTCCAGACCTGCAAAACAGTATAAACACATCCAATCTTGGTTTTAAATGCGCCCCAACTAGCCGAATTTTGTGGAAGGTTCAGGCAGAAAGGGGCGCGCTTTTATCAATAATAGGTGGTTTATTAAACATCACAATTTATATACAAATAGAACAAGAAAGACCCCATGGGAAACCTAGCGAAAACTTAGGTAAGGTGGATACCTTCCATAATGAAGCTCGAAAAAAATGTCAAAACTTGTTAAGTCAAAACAATATTTTGAGACGTTTTTACATAAACAGACAGATCAAGTTTGGAATGATTATCGAAAATGTTCAAATGCAACTATTAAGTGCACTTGTTTTCTTTTTGAATGAGGACTTGTTTTTTGATGCCACGATGAATATGATGATTCAAGAAATCTTGGAAATTTTTTGAACTCTATAATTTCTTGCTAGGAATAATCAAAGTGTTAGAGCACTTCTATTGCGGAATGCTCAACATAACTTAAGTTAATGACTCCAACTATTAAAAAAGGCGTGATTAGTACAATTGCACTTGAAACAATCAAATCGATTATTAGTGATTTCGATGATGGTTTTTTTTTCTGTTTTGATTGACGAAGCTCGCATGTATCAATCAAGGATCAAATAGTGATTGTAGTTTGATACGTGGACAAGAAAAAGACAAGTTATTGAACGTTTTTTCGGGTGTTGAACATGTCACTAATATTAGTGCTCATACTATCAAGAAATCAATTGATGATTTTTTTTGTGTGGATATGAGTTAAGTCTTTCTAAATTACGTGGACAAGGTTACGACAGTGCTAGTAACATGAAAGGTGAATATAATGGTCTTAAAACACTTATACAAAAAGAGAATCAATATGCGTAATATGTTCATTGCTTTGCTCATTAGTTACAATAGGCGTTAATATATGTTTCAAAGAAACATGACGTGGTTATCTCACTCATCAGTTTAACCAATAAAATTTTGAATGTTGTTGGAGGATCATGTAATGTCGAGATATGCTTAAGAATAAGCAAACTCAAAATACTGTAGGGACTTGAGCTTGGACTAGTTTCAAACGTGCGGTGATACACGATGGAGCTCGCATATAATACTTTGGTAAGTATTACTGGTATGTTTGATGCCCTGACGGAAGTGCTTGTGATTATTAATTCATATTCTTCATTTTATGACCACGTGTTGAAGCAAGAAGCTTATTAGACTAGTGCAAAACTTCGAGTTTCTGCATAGTCTCCATTTAATGAGGACACTACTTGGAATTACAAATGAGTTGTCACAAGCATCACAAAAGAAAAATTAAGATATTGTGAATATCATGAATCGAGTAGAAGTCTCTAAAAGCAAATTCAAGAAATAAAAGCAAATAATTAGACTTCTTTTCTTGATGAAGTGTCTACATTTTGCATTAGACGTGGAGTTCATATTCCTGACATGGATACTAATTTTATAGCTCGAGGAAAAAATAGACGTCTAATTAATACAAGAAGTAACAATCCTTCATCATTACTGAGTTGAGGTATTTTGCACTATCATAAAGGTGTAACTTCAAGAATTGAATGCATGTACCACTAAATCCAACACAGAGTTGCTCTTGTGCATTGCTTCCTTAAGGCTATTTAATTGAATCTCTTTTCTATAAGAACTACGTCCAGCTAAATTTTATCCAAATGATTTCATTTCATATGACATCATGCGGCTTGATGATCAACAAAAAAAACTTCAAAATTATATTGTTGATATGCGTTGTAATAAGGACTTCTCCTACTTCGATTCAATTAGTGACCTTGCTAAAAAAATAGTAGAGACACGAAGGCGCGAAGTATATAAATTAGTCTATTTGCTTTTGACTTTGACTTTGGTTTTACTTGTGCCAACTGCTACAGTTGAGAGATAATTTTCAACAATGAACATCATTAAAGGTCAACTGTGCAATCGAATGAGTAATGAACGGTTGAGTGATAGTATGCTTGTAGACATATAGAAAGACATATCTATGGTGGTTTATAAAGAGATAATTTTGGAGAACTTTCAAAGAAAAAAACTCATAGAAGTCAATTATAAACGTATGAATTATCAAAATATGAAATCTGTCCACAATGTTAAGTTTTGAATCTCTTTGCATCAATTATTTGTGACTACTAGTTTTATCAATACGACATGTATTATTTACTCAATTTTGTATGGTTGTAATTTTTGGAATGGACGTAATAATATTTTAGACTCCATTGTTAAGTTCAACTCAAAACCAATTGGCAATGAGTGGAGAGGACCTATACTTTATATTCTTGGTTGCTGGTTACCTATTCTTCCATGTGGGGCTATTCTCACACGCCCCCTCACGTGTGGGGTTCTTTGAGCGTAACACGTGTTTTTTTTTTTATCTTTACGGGTGACGTGGAGCACGTGTGACTTTTAAGCTTAACACGTTGGGCCTAGCTCTGATACCATGTTAAGTTTGTGGCCATCCAACTCAAAATCAATTGGCTATGAGTGGAGAGGACCTATACTTTATATTCTTGGTTGCTAGTTACCCATTCTCCCATGTGGGACTATTCTCACATCCGTGAAAGTAAATTCTGGATGACACTAGGCAGCTTGAGGTGCCTAAAGCTTAACTAATGGAAATATTTCACGTGCCTGTGGCACATGACACTTCACCCATCTTACTACACCATGATGCCAAGGTATTATTTCCTTTTTTTTTTTTTTTATTAGAGACAAGGTATCATTTCTTATCCACAAATTGTAAAAAGAAAGTTTGGGAGAAAAATTATATAAGTTCCCTTATGCTTAGAAATTATAATACGGCACGAGTTACTAAGTAGGTGAAGAGCCATTATTATACTTAAAAATGAGACAAGTCGTTATGCTTACGGTGAAGGTATAATATTTGAATTTCTAGTTATATTATGACTAACCTGAACAATGTTCCTGTTACAGATTTAGATTTATTTAGAAACAATTATCTCAAATGTGACATGTAAAATAACAGGTTTTCACCCAATTGATCAAAGGCGCGTACTGATAACATATTTAATATATTTATGATTTAGAGAACAAGAGAATAATATGAATATAACCAGCCTATTTCTAAGTATAACCAAGCTTTATATAATTTTGCTCCCAAATTTTATTTTTACAACTTGTTGGTAACAAAGAAGGAATTAAAGAGTTTTTATACCCAAAAACATGACATGTCAAGCCCACTCGTTAGGGGTGGTCAGCAGTAAGGTGGAGTTAAATTGGGTGAAGTGTATTTATTTTATAGGCACCTCATACTATTACATTTGATTAATCATCAAGCTTTAGGCACCTAACTTGATCCTTTAGCAAATTTACATTGCCAGCCACATATACTGATATACACAACAGATAACACTAAGCCATTTTTACCAATTTTGGAATTAGATCTATGGTATAATAAATAATGGTGGCCAATATACGGACAACCAATTTTGTTATATGGACAACTATTTTATGTGGACAATTATAAAAGTTAAAAATTTTACATGGACAACTATGTTTAAGGGGACATCACCGTATTATCTTTCGCTCAAGTCCTCAAAGAATTAATTCTTTTATTTTAACTCATCTTTTTCATAAACCCTAGACTTTAGTCTTCTTGTTCTACTACTTTATCATCACCTACAAATTTGTACATCGAGAAATTTTAGAAAGACATTTTTGATCATTACACCAAAAAGATCAAAGAAATTGTTGAAGAATTTTTCTCTCACATGAGTTGTTAGACAAAGCTAATCCAATCTATGACAGATTGGGTCTTCTTCATTAACCTTAGAACTCTTTGAAATCAAAAAATGTCTAAAGATTCGATTTTTGGTATTAAATAACAATCGTCAGGCTAAGACATATGAGGCTATGAACAGTAGCAATCACAACTACAGTTCGTGGGTTTTTTTGATGAAACACTAAATTGATCTGCTCATTGGGAGGTTTTTCCGAAACAATAGCAGTTCACTGCTACTGTTTCGGAAGTTTTCCTCGAAACAGGGGTACAAAAAATCACTACCTGCACGTCATGGGGGTACTGGATAGAGGCAAGTCTCCCGTTTCGTTTTGCTTGAGAAGACATTCCTTCATCAGCAAGGGTAGGTGTAACTGTTTTACCTAGAGTAATAATGTGAATTTCATCACTTAAAGTAATAATGTCTTTACAATATTTAGACTGGCACAACCAAGGGAACAGATGTTCCATCAAGAGGGGTTCAATTCCTTCTTCTCCATCTAGTTTTGTCCTCTCTCTCTCCACTTTTTACAATGATATTATTCTCCACATCCGGCTTCATTTGTGAACAAGATGTAAACTTCAAAAACTGAAAAAAAAAAAGATGAAAAAGATTTGTCCTTTACCAAAGAAGAAGAAGAAGGTGAATGATAATTAGGTTTTTATTTTTAATTATTGTTTTTCTTAATGGTCCTTTGAATAATTAATGTTAATATTTAAGACATTATGGAGTTGTCCCCTTAATGAATCCAAGTCAATTAAGTCAAACATAATTGACTTGCGTCTGAGTCAAAAATAGTTGTCCATATATAAAAATTGGTTGTCCATATATTGGCCACCAAAATAATACCAAGAGAAAAGTGGAAGGGAACCTAAAATATATCAAAACAGAGTCAAGAAACTTAAATTCTAGTTTAAATCCATCAACCTAGGAGGTTCTTTAATCCAAGTCATATTTGTGTCAAATGTAGGGAACCTTGTAGATGTTTTTGAGTTTGGAGGGTTTGACACAGACAAATTAGGTACCATATTATTAATTTGTAATTGATCTTAGTCAACTACTTTTTCTCTTTATTTTTCTTTCTCCACTTATCTCTCTTGTTTATGAGCAGCCTCTTACGGACAAAGGCAGCCACACCCTCGTGGATGGTGTGGAACCCGGGGGTTGACGTATTTGAAGACCAGCCTTGGCAATGGCCCAGGCTGGAATTTCTAAATTTATTTATTTATTTATTTCCAAAATAGCCCCTAAGTAACTTTTTTTGTCATTTTTTCTTCTTTTCGTAGTGATTACATCTCATTTTGTTACCGATTTTATGAGGATAAACAAGAGATTTGGTATTTTCATCATCTCTTTCCTTCCCTCCTCGTGCCTGATGTCACTATCTTTTTTACTCCATCTTCCTCTCTGAAGACGATACTTGTTTGCAGATCTAGTTCTTCATTGGCGAGTCTCATGATCCTTTTTTTTCCCTTCTCCCTCTCTCTCTTTTCTAATTACTATCTACTTTATTTCACGTAAGAAATTATCAAGATTCTTATATATATGCATAATAATCTGCAAAATTCGTACACATAAATGTTTGATTTATAGTAACTTTAAGCTCGCCCTGGCTAACTGAAAATCCTGGTTCCGCTCCTGGTGGAACCGTGGATCAGAGTTTCACATGAAACCCTCTGAAGGATCGTGTAGGGTGGCTGTAGAAAAATAGATGAGAGAGTACAATGAGGTAAAAGAGAGAGAGAGAGAGAGAGAGAGAGAGAGAGAGAGATATTGTGGGGTAACACTGATGGTGGTGGTTAGTCATGTTTGTAATGGTGGTGACGGTGAGAAGATGGGGACAAGGTTTATTTTTTCTAGTGTACTAGCAATGTTTCCCCGGATTAATATAGATTTATGTCTTCTTAAAAAACAAATAGCAAGTGTTGTTTTTACAGCGAAGAGAGGGTTCCTTGAGAAATGATAGATACAATTAAAAGTCTGGAAAAAGTTTCCAGATCTAGGTGACGATCTTGAAGATGTACGAATTGAGATTGTGGTGTTTAATGCTACTCTTTATTCCTAAGACTGCCACATAGGATCTAGACACTATTTCCAGACTTTTAATTGTACATATAGCATTTCTTGGGTTCCGATAGCCGGAAACTTCTTCATTTGTGAAGGGCAAGATCTCTAATTCGTAATTTTTTTCTCCACAAATTCAAATTCTAATCTATTTTCCTTCTATACGCTGTTGTTTCTGTAATCTAAGATTTGACTATGTCTTCTGAGGTGTTCAGTTTTCTAGCATCGATAAGGTTCTTTCTTGAGAAAGATTTAAATCGCTGTCGTTGTCAAACAAACACTACGACAGATTTAAACTTATGGCCAAAGCAGTCTTTTTCGAATTTCAGGATCCATATCAATGGTGTCTAGACTTTCTTTGAAGTCAAAAAGATAATCTGTAAAGGTACCTGAAAGAAGATCGGTTGTCCAAAGCGACAAATATTTTTTGGTTTGCGAAAAAAATAGTGACATCTTTTTCTTGAAGAAAGCATGTTCATCGCTATTTGTCAGCATTTCTTAAGATAATGGTGAAAATGTAGTTTTAAGATTGTTCATCAAATTTGTCAAAATGGTAGTTGAATCAAGATCCACATTACCCAGATCAAGAAATCTTTTCATCAAATTATTAAAAATTATCTAACACAGGCGAGGATGACAGAAGCACTCACAATATTTGAAATAGACTGCGACGTTGATTGTCATCTCCCGACACCCACACTACATGTCGATGATGGATGATTTCTCCTTGATTGTCATCTCCCGACGCCCACACTACATGTCGGTGATGGATGATTTCTCCTTGTATTCTATAACATGGTACACCTCTAAAATCCAAAAAGCTAAGGTTTCATACTCTTGAGGGTTAATGTCTACTCTTATGTGAAAAAAAAATCAATCCAAACTATGATGTAAGTAAATTATAGGTCTCGAAGGGTCTTGCTATATCTATCCAGGGTCTCTCTATGACATTTAGGATCATGCTATATCCTTTGAAAGTCAAGGTACGTACATATCTACATTACGGTTGTCCGTCTGTTTCTTATTTATGTTGTACTTTAATTTTGTTTTTTCATAATGTAATCAAAGTCATGGAAGAATGAAGATGTTTGGATTTAATTTCTACATTAATGAAATAAAATTTTCTTTTCAAAACAGAAATGTTAGTGGGCTTCTAAAAACACCTTAATTCTGTGTCATCTAGTACCTATGTGTTGGCTACTTAAAAATCTTATGAGCCCCTAACACTTCCTTAGGCTACTCTTGACCTTTACATTTGACATTAGGCTCACCGCTCACCAGTGGCGTGGCCGAGATTTAGGGGGCCCGGTGCGAAAATTTATCTGGGGCCCTTCATATAATGTGAATTAAAGAAGTATTCATATAGCAAATAAGTACGATTTTGAAAATCTTGTTAAAATGAATATTTTTGGTAGTAGAAATTAATAAGAAGACAGGGAAAAGAGATGCATTTAGAAGAAGAGGACATGCAACTCTATTGTAGTTAGTATCTAAGATGGAGATAAAAGATAAGAGAACTAGGATGACTCAAAGAGGAACAAGTGAACAACAAAAATAGAGAGAGGGAGATGGATGGGGCCTTTGGAATATATAAGACCATGAAATTTTTTAAAAAATTGGGCTTTGTATGGTGGTAGGGGTCCGTAACAATTAAACCCTATAAAACAATTAAAAAAAAAGTTAGTTTCATGTTGAAGAGCCTCGAACCCGTGTTCTCTAATGCTTAAGACCCACTTACTCACCAACTAAGCTGCTAAATTTGCTCTGTTGTATTATGACATCAGTTGTAATAAGTAGATGACGAACCTTTAGCCTGAGGAAGAATGGGGCCCCTTGGTAGAGGGGGGCCCGGTGCGACGGCACCGGTTGCACCCCCTCTCCCACGCCCCTGCCGCTCACAAAGAAAAACCCATACACCTATTTTGGAGAAGGTCTATAAGCGACTCAATATTGTTAAAGATACCCTATGGCTAGGTGAACTTTTGACAATATCTTTTTTATAACGGCGCCTCTTACAGCATTGGGAGGCGCCTACACAACCTCCCAACATGGCTAAGAGTCTCACCAAAATAAACTAATGGTGCGTTTGGTTGCATGATTCATGAATCCGTGGATTCATGAGTCCTTGGGATTCATGATCCCACGAATTCATGAGTCCAAATGGGCTCTTTTGGTTTGTTTGGCAACCAATAAGAATTCTAGGATTCTTGATTCATTTAAAATCCTTTGGTTTGTCTATTATATTTGGATTCTTACAAAATAAGATTCTAATTAAAATAATATCCTTCAAATTCATGAATAATATCCCAAAAACAAAATCTCATCCAAATATTGTCTCTAGATAACTGAAATTTCATGAAACCTATTTTTTTCCGGTAACTAAAATTTCGTGAAACCTATTTTTTTCACGAAATTTCAAAAATAGTTATTTCTTTCTACAAAATAATTATATTAAATCATTTTTTTTCAAAAATCATTATTTTTCAAAAATCATTATTCTTCAAAAATAATGATTTTTGAAAAAATAATGATTATTGAAAAAAATAATTATTTTTTAATAAAACAATGATTTTTGAAAAAAATAATGATTTTTGAAAAAAATAATGATTTTTGAAAAAAATAATGATTTTTGAAAAAAATAATGATTTTTGAAAAAAATAATGATTTTTTTAAAAAATAATGATTTTAAAAAAATAATGATTTTAAATTATTTTTTAAAAAAATTAATGATTTTTGAAAAAACAATGATTTTTAAAAAAAAAGTAATGATTTTTGAAAAAAACAAGGATTTTTTAAAAAAATATTGATTTTTGAAAAAAAATATTGATTTTTGAAAAAAAATAATGATTTTAAAAAAAAATAATATTTTTTAAAAAATAATATTTTAAAAAAAATAATAATAATGATTTTAGAATTAAAAACGATTTTGAAGAATAAGATAAAATTAAGAGAGAACGATTAGAGAGAGGGTGCTCGGAGAACTTCTGAAGGAACTTCCTAGGCACGAAGTGAACTCAAAAAGAAATTCATTTTAAATTAATGATGGGAAACCTCACCAAATAAAAGTGTAAAAGTAACAAAT
>BEHA01004001.1:150899-167482 GCA_002897215.1 Eschscholzia californica subsp. californica
TTGGTTAGTAACCGAACCAAACTCTGAGCGGTTTGGTAACGGTTTGAAAAAGCACTAACCAAACCATGAGTGGTTTGGTAACGGATGACACCAAAATACTGGATACCGAACCAACGAACACCCCTAATTTAAAGATATTGGAAAGCTTAAGCCGGAATACGGATTGCTCGAAGCACATCGAATATGTGGAGATGTGGAAAACATCTGTGAGATCAAAATCATTGGGAGAAAAAAAATTGAACCAATGATTTGAAGGAGAGGTAAGCATCCACTGACGTGGTGCTTATATTAGATTCATTGATATGTTATTGATCCGTGGAAATCTCAGAAAGAGATGATGAAGATGATCGCATAATTCGAGTGCTATGGAGAGAAGCAAGATCTTCTTCAGTAGTTACTGAAAAAAGGTGAAGAATGGAACACTAGCCCGATAATGATATAGCTGTGTTTACAAGGATTACACATAGAACCCCTTCCGATGGAGAAGGAAGGCTTGAGAGTCCCATCTTTGACGAAATTGAATTTAGTACAGATGTTGATCGATTTTGGCTGAACCATGGAGTGAGTTTGAAACACAAGCTTCAACTTGGAAGCTGAACTCTAGAGAGTCCCATCGTAATGTATAGTGCTATATATATATATAGCAAGCTTTGAGCCGAACTCTGTGTATTGCAGAGAGAGAAAGAGTGAACTCCAGAGAGAGAAAGATTGAATTCTAAAGAGAGTGATCGGAAGTAATCACAATGGATTGGTCACCAAATCGAAAAGGAAATCGATGGTGGTCGGTAGAGTTCACTTGAAATTATATAGAACAAAATCAATGCCTCTCAAATTGACGTGATGACAACTACCCCACTTTGGTGATAATTGTCCTCCACCAGATTAGATGAATGAATCGTATACTGTAGGAATAAAAATTAAACCCAGCTAATGATCATGAATACCTTATCATTGACGTGATGACAACTGATGAAGGAGGAAGTGGTCCAGTCGGATAACCTAACTAGTAAAAGAGCAGCCGAAAAATCGATCCGCGAAAAGTACAGTTCCATTTAGTAGAGATAACCGAGAGAGAACAACAAGTTGTTCGAGGGATACTAACTTTGGAACAGTATTGAATCGCCCAAAGCTATAAAGAGAGTTGTTCGTCGGCCTAAAAATCGAGAAGAAGAGGGCAATGGAAATTGTCCGAAACCGAGAAGGAAACAATTGATTTCTCATCAAATTGAAAGGGAAGGTTTCTTCCATCTTGAATAATGGAATCACAACAATGAAAAAGTTGAAGAAGAGTCGAGGAAAACGACAAATTGACTGAAAGGTAGAATCACGACCCAAAAAAAAAAAAACGTTGGCAATAGCGGAAGAAAAAAAAATTGATGAAACAGGATTGATGAACCTGAGGAGAATTTAATCGATCCTTAAAAAATCGAGAATTTGCAGAAGTTTGAAAATTGTTACCGAGGAGATCTCTTCCATGGTCTTGATTAAGATAAGCATCACTTCTCACAATGAAGAGATGGTTTGATTACCATCACATAAAGACATAGTCAGATTACTATGTACCGAAGAGAAAAAAAAATCTTCATAAGTCACCTTTGAGCGAAAAACAAATTGATTGATGGACTCACAAAGAGATTATGATTGGTGGAAGGAGCATGAACACCACAAGCAGAAGGAAGAGAGCAAGCTTGAGTGATATTCAAAACAATACCTAATTGACTACTACTTTACAACCAGATTACATAAGCTGTTGGCATTGGGAAAGATGACTGCCCATGAAAAGATGCCCATGGAAAACAAATTCAAGTGAATAATGAACTCGGTGAAGAGGTAGAAACCTCTATAGATGTTCGTCTCGGATGAAGTCGAGAGAGATAGAGAGTGATGAACTCGGTGAAGCCGAGTGAGACATTAATGAACTCGGTGAAGCCGAGTGATATGGTGATGAACTCGGTGAACCCGAGTTAGCGGTAGAAAGATGTGAACTTTCGCACGGAGGGAGATTGAGATCGATTGATGACGGAATCACAACGATTAGAAAAAAAATCGTTGGGAAAGTGTGAAAGCAAAAAGAACACAGGATTAACCAACCTGCTCTTGATACCATGTGAAAGTTTATGTTAGTTGATAGACTATAAGACATAAACTAAAATAAAGAACACAATATTTAACGAGGTTCGATCAGAGGATCACGACCTACATCCTCGGAGAAAGCCAGAACGGCTACATACTTTATTATTCACAATTGTGGTGATTCGTTACAATGATTGATTAGTAATCGAATACTTAAACTCCTAGAACCCATCTCTTATTTATAGGGTTTAGGGTTTCCTAGTTTCTCCTAACTAAACTAGGAAACAATATAATCTCTACTCAATATTACTATTAAATAGTTACAAGAGATATCATAAATATATCTTCGATATCTTTCATATCTTCCAATATCTTAGACTCATCTTGATCGTCGGATCTCTTGATGTCGATCCGTCTCATCTTCATATATCTTGGACGGTGATCTTGGATATCTTCGGATCTCGATTCATCTCGATCCTTATACTCTAACAACGTGCTTTTTTCGTTGGTCGTAATATTTTGATTTGTTCTTTTTACCCATGAGTTATTTCATTCTCTTCGAATTGATTTGTTCTTTTTACACATGAATTCTTTCATTCCTTTGGAAACAAACGTGCTAAAAGTGGATGCAACATTGATGATGGGGAGTCAGTTCAGTTGGCACTGACTTACCCGAATCTCCTCTCATATGTAGAATTTGCATTCCTTGGTCTCTATAATTCCTTCTTTTTGTCTTGATCATCCTAGTTCTATTCTTGTCCCTCACGTTGGCTCCTTTGCTGGACAGTTTAATTTGGACCCAGCTATTGGGACCTAAGTTACCCTTTTCCTTTACGTCCTACCGCACTTCGTTGGAAACATTTAGGGAAACTTCTTTGATCATCCTCGAGTTCAGAGGTTTTTCTATTTCCTTGTTTTTTTCTTGAGAAATCGACTACGATCTATGTTAGTCGTTACAAGGCATTGATATATCATGAAGATGTGATAAGTACAATACCCGCTTAATTTAAACCATTAATGGAAGAGGCCTAAAGTCCGACAACATGAAAGAGGCATAAAGCCTGACAACATGAAACAGGCCTAAAGCTCGACAAATTTATTACATTATTGGCTTGTTAAATGTAAACTCTTAGTTTGCTTTAACATGTCTAAACATAATACCTGTATCCATCTTCGTTGCCCATTGTACTCCACTGAGGAGTAATGACAGAGAACAAGAAAAACTAGACAGACTCTGGGCATACATCTTATTTGGCTTGATGTGATTCGTGTTTTTAATTCTAATCTACTAAACAATGAATCACGGAATGCCACATAAGATGTATGTCCAGAGAGTCTGTCTAGTTTTTCTTGTTCCCTATCATTATTCTTCCATTGAGATTGAAGTTGTTCAAATTTGTTTATGGATTGTATGGTGGTTCGTCATTATCTGAGGAGTCCTCTTTCAATTTTATTTGTCCTATTGGTATAGTCTTTTGGGATTGCTTTTAAACCTTTGTCGGTTACCTGTATCATCTTTGCCTTTTCGTGGCCTAACTTTTATTCATATTTTCTATTTTTCTTTGGTCTATTTGGCTGCACCATAGTCTTGTACTTTTTCAATCTACGCGACATTCCAATCCCTTTGTGCTCATGCAGACATTTCAATGGGATAAGAATCTAGGTCTGCGGTTTCTCAATATGCTTCCCCATGTTCCTCTGTGGCTATTCTTGCCCATTGGACTTCCTTGCCCATTGGACTTCACCAACGTTTCCTTTTGTTAAACTTCATGCTGAAAATATACGAGGGCGTAGTTTCTTATCAACATGGTGTTTTTCTTGTTGCTTTTGTGCGTCATTTTTACTACAATATCATAATGCAGATGAACTATGGGATTTAAGAGATGGACTATGTTTAGTATTAGAGTTGCAGTACTTCGTCTTGGTTGCAACTGACTTGATGTATATTGTACACTAAATACATAGGCAACTTCCTGCTCCATGGTACTGCAATACTTTACCATCTGAAGTATTGCCATCTGACCCCTAATGTTCGGTCCTCCAGACGGTTGGAGGTTGCATGGGTGCCTACACCACCACAATTTATGGGTCCGCGCTTTTTTATGCTCTTAGATCCATGAATATGGCAGTCAGGACCAGGGAAAGCAAAACGGAACCATCATCATCATCAGAAATTGAGTTGAGAGTAAACCCAGAACCCAAACCAAACTTGATTTCATAGTTCATTTTCTCAGGTTCCTTGGCTGCCATGCATGAACTTTCATCCATGGCTTCCATTGTGAAACCAGAAACAACAGCCATGGCCGTAAAGTTTAAAACCTTCTGCAGTTCACCAAATCATCATGAACATCCGCCCCTTTACGATTCAGAAATCCACTTCGCAAAACCAGACAAGAAAACGCCCTCTACATTCGCACCACCATCATCTTTAAGCTTCACACCACCCTCAGTCACACCAGGCGAGAACAACTCTATTACAACACCCAAAACATAGCCCAAAAGAAACCAAGAACAACTAAACAAACAGACCAGAACTCTCTCTATACATTAGAGTAACCAAAGCACAAGTTTCACAAGGCTTAACCATCAATCGATTAAATAGATAATAGCAACTAATCTAACAACAAAAACAAGCATCGTCTCTCCTCTCCCTATTCACGACACATTTTGGTGTCGATTCCTAATGTGTGACACTTAGGGTTTCATACACCATTGTGAGTAATGAAAATGATCGAACTCCTATTGAACTCAACAAAAGTACGGCCTGAAAATGTTAACCTGAAAATCATGTCAATCAAGAAATCTGGCGAAACAAGATCTGTACTGAACAAAGAAGCAGCAACACTTATAATCCAAACAACTAAAATCCCAAAACTTCAACTAAACATAAACCATTCAAGAACAAAATTCAACAACAGAGTTAAATATCTCATTTCAAAATTATCTCCTGCTAAAACTGAAAAAAAACAACTGTCATTTTCCAAAACAAATACTTGAAATTCATCCACTGATTAAAGATTTATATCTATAAGGAACAGAACCGTTGTGAATTCCTCATGGGCGGGGTGGAATAGCAGTTGCACCTGCACCTGCAGCTGCAGCTGGGCGAGGAGCTTGTCCTGGCTTAGGTCCATCCTCCTGAACATAATACATAATAAAACTCGATTAACAAAAGAAACTAACAACACGATAACCTAATTCAGGAAGAATATACAAAATGTAAGCATACCTTTCGCCTAAATCGCTGAGGTGGGTCACGCTTACGACGGTCAGTTCGAGACCTAACCCTAACGACGTGCGAGTGAATTGCACATGATACACAGTACTGCATCTTAGCGTACAGTTTTGGGAGTGTGTAACCTTATTTCAACAAAGATAAAAACAGTTTAGAGAACTAACAATGTAATTACAGTTCCAAGATCTGATTAAACATAGGTTAATTAACAAATATTAAGAACTAAAAACTGAGTTACTCTAATCACTAATCAGTCCAAAAATGATTCTATTTTTGTTTTACTAAACAAATCTAGAGATATCAAGAACCAGGAAATGAGAAGATTACCTTCATAAACACAAGCTTCCTGGACATCACGAACAGCGGCTTGTTCTACGATGTTGCGAACAAGGAATCTCTTGATGGCCTTATCCTGTTTGGATTTAAACCCACAAAAAACGGATTAAACTACATAAAGATTGAAGATTGAAGATGATAGATTGGAGAAGATGAAGGAATTACCTTAGGGCAACATTTTCCGCAGTTGGAACAGCGGATGAATTTGACATGACCTCGGCCATGTTTGTTTCTTCCTCCATTTCTTCTCTTGAATGTCTGCAGAAAAAAAAAAAGATTTAGATGAAGTTTGTTTGAAGAGATTGATTTCCAGTAAACGTTATTAGGATTTTCATTTCTCGTCAAGATCTTACCATTTTCAGTGATTTCTCTTCTCCTGTGCGGATGGGTTAGGGTTTTCGCTTGTTCTTCAAAGAGGGGAGGGCTTTGATTGAGACGAAAATATGGAATTTATTGGATTAGGGTTTGGGAAGGAGTAGAGGCGCTGATAAACGCGCTCGGCCGAACTGCTGTAAGCGCCCAGTTCAAGTGTTTGACTAAGGTCGATGGCCATTGACATCTAAGCCCTCTATATGCGTCCTAGTAGGGGTGGCAGTTCTGCCCATGAGCCCGCACCCGTCCACCCGAGCCCGACGAGGACCATGGACGCTCGCGTCCATCTCAGGCACAACCCGTCCAGCCCGCCAAATTT
The DNA here is from genome assembly GCA_002897215.1 of Eschscholzia californica subsp. californica. Classification (NCBI taxonomy): domain Eukaryota; kingdom Viridiplantae; phylum Streptophyta; class Magnoliopsida; order Ranunculales; family Papaveraceae; genus Eschscholzia; species Eschscholzia californica. The sequence continues at coordinate 157,235 of BEHA01004001.1, forward strand.
TGGTTGATGGGCATAGGTTAAAACCTCTATCCGCGCACTCACCCATGCCCGCAACCACTTAATGTCGCTCATTGATAACCAACCAAATTACATCAACTTTTTGGGTTGATGAAGCCCAACAGTCCATGTTGCTAAGCCTAGTTAAGATGGTAAACAACATGTTTAAGGGCAACCATACGAACTCAATGCATTGTTTTGCAATGACCCAAGAGAATTCTTAGTAGGTTACTGAAGTAGTGTTTGGCTTTGAAGGAGCAAGGGTAAGGATAAGTTTATATTGTATCTCATGAGAATTCTTCATTAGTTATTGATGTGAGATTAAATTCCTAAACAAAAACAACACAATAATGTCTAGTTTTAATCTCAAATTGTCTCTTTAGAATTAGGAAAGGTGTTTGGAGACTTTATAAAAGGAGAGGAAAAAATGAATTTTTTCAAGTCATGAGCTTACTTGCTACCCGCCCGCCCATATCCGAATTACCCAAGCTTTTTAATGGTCTTGGACGGGTAATGAGCAAGACCCAAGCTTTTTAATGGGATTGGACGGGTAATGAGCAAGACGAATTTCGAAATTGCCCGCCCGATTAACCCGCTTACCCTAATAGCATTGAAATTTGGTGTCCGACCCGCCCCGCCCGATGCTTCAAGTGCCCATGGACGCCCATACCCGCCCAATTCCCACCCCTACGTCCTAAGGTATTTCTCTTAGGGGTGTTGGTCCGGTCGTAATTTTTGTGAGACCCGAAGCGAATTTACCTAAGTGTGGCGCTATACGTTTTATATATGTTGTAAAATTACTTTTGGCCAAAAGCTCTTTTTTTATTTAAGATCGTTCAATTATTTAGCGTGAATTTTTTTTTATTAAACCATAATTCCATTAATAACAAGGATATCAATCCAGGACATTACATGGTTGAGAGATTTACTCCTCTCTTCAAACAACATAAGAGTTACATAAGTGAAGTACAAAACTTCCAAATGTAAAGTACCTTACGAAGAGAATGAAGTTGCAAGGCATAAACTAAAAGAAATGACCCTAAATGTCATAAAATAAGAAGATTTCCAAGATCACGAATGAAAAGATCCTATAAATCACAAAATATAATCGAACTAAAATATAGGAAGAAATTATAAATTTATCTTCTTGAGCGAAGATAAATCCGTCTTTCTTTTCTTTTCATCTTCATTTAAAAGTCAAATCGAACTTGTTGTATGATTTCCCTCTTTCTTCCTTTCTATAAGACATCTTCGATTTGATGGAATTGAAGAAGAAGCCCATGAAGAACGAAGAACCATCATCATAACAACTGCCACTTTTCCCCTTCCCCTAAAAGATGAAAAAAGATGAAGAAAAAACAAAAGAATACCTATATTAATACTAAAATAGGGAATCTCCTTCAATTCTGAAGGAGATTCCGACCCTTCCGTCGGAAAACGATAATTCCGTGTAAAACTCTCTGTGAATACGGTTTAGATGGAGAGAGAAAACGGTATTAGATGGAGAGAGAAAACAGTGGAGAAAGTAAATGTGATTCTTGTTGTTGAAAACTATTTAGCATGAATTCTGTCCATAAGTTTGGATGGATTTGTAAAGTCATGTATATACAAGATTTACACATACTTGCACACGTTAACACATAGTTGTATAGTGTGACAAGTAGTTAAAGTTTGGAAAGTGTTCACATAATCTTTAACCAATACTAATAGGACAATCGACTTAATTTCGTGTATTCTATATATATATATTGATTAAACTTATATTATAAATCCTATTAAAAAAAGTCTTAAGAGCCTCGTCAGATTATACTCATTCATGTTACCGGTATTCTCTCCTAAAAAAAATCAGATTTATAGTCTTTCGTACTGACTTAAATCTTAAGAGCCTCGGTCGTCAAGAATTTGTCCATAAATTCCGAGAATAAAAGAAATAGGGGGGAGGACCAAGGGCAGAGGCAAGATTCAAAGTTATATTGGACTGGTCTAAAATTGCTTGGAAACAAAATTTTCATTTTTTAATGTATGTGCACTAACCAGTAGTATTTGAAAAACATTTTTTTGCTGAATATGTAAAATTCTGTTACTAGTTTAAACATAAAAAAATTTAAGAAAAATTAACCTTAATGGTTTATAATGTATGAAATCATTGATAATTTGGGATAACGAAATAACTAAAACAGACTTGGATGAAATCTAATAAAGAGGTAAAACTGGACTTATCACAAAAAAATGTTAAAAAAAGAATCAGATCCAGAAATAGGGGATATAACTGGGGACTAAAAGTGAAAATAGTTATAACATAAGGGGCAATACAAAGTTACTTTAACTATTGAAACTTAGAAAATTGGAAAGGAAGGTAAGAGGTTTCAAACTGGCGATGGGTTGGGCGCTAGGCAAAGCACATAACCACCTGGGCTACCTAACTGCCATGTTATATTTAGCTATTCCTATTTACTTGTATCAAGATTCATCCCTGACTGCATCCACGGGTCACCACCCCCTGGCTCCGCCCTTGGGGAGAAGAGAGGCATAAAGAGGAGATGGAGAAAAAAAGAAAGAAAGATAGAGGTGAGAGTGATGTGTGTTCGTGAGACACACATACAAATGATCGACTTACACTTCTCTACAACACGAGTCATTTTTTAGACATTAACATAGTTTAGAATATAGAAAGATTAATGAGAAAAATACTTCAAAAAGAAATAGTAACATGAAAAGAAAAAAGCTAGTAGAATGAAATTATAATTTTAGGTTTAAATATGAGTATTAGATAATATATAGGGGCAAATCCTATTGTTTGCTACATTTTGGGCCCAAATTGTAATCAACCATTCCAAAAATGAATTGTAACGCGTACGTGAAACTCAAAGGCGGGAAGGATAGTCCGTGTGGGAGTAAGTAAACAGTGGGCTTAAGTTGATTAATTGTTTTTACAAGCACCAAAATTTTGTGGCCCAGGGCCGACCCTATAAGGGTGGCAATGGGTATCAGTTTACCCATAACTGAATCCCATCCCGAATAGTTTATGACGGTTCTCGATCTTCATTTTCATACCTGATAAGGATTTAATATCAGAGGGTATTACTCGATTTGAAACATATAAGATTTCAATACTATTTTAAGTAATGTTGGCTGCCCATAGACAAATTTATAGTTGCCTTGAGTATTACCCAGATCTTATCTAGAGAAGTAATGTTTACTTAGGGATAAAGTGTTTGAATTTCTACCTCCTCAATGGTCCCTCTATGAAGTCTTTACTCCCATGCATTACCACCTCCTCCACGTGTCCCTCTATGGGGTCTTTTCTTCCATACATTATTACTATATATAGAACTTATATCATGTTCTTCTTTGTACAATCCGGTTAAGGAATATTGGATTGAATATCTCTTTCCTCTCACTTTTACCTTGTAATTATCATCTTTCTTACTATGACTTTTAGTGAGTAATAAACAGAGAGTACAATAACTATAATATCATTTATGTTTCTATTTTTTATCTTCATCAATTTCTATTTTATTATACTCTCTCTGTCCCAAATTAAGAGTCCCATATTGGGAGTCCAACTTAGTTTAATGTTTTTTTTCTTCCATTTTTACCCTTATTTATTTGATAAGTTTTCTTTAAGTAATTCAAAGATTACAATTTTTATTCTAGAAATACATGTAACCATTTATTGCTAATTTAATTTCTCGCTTGACTGCAACTAAATTTCTAGTAGTGAGTCAATCAAATTTGATCATTAATAATTTAGAGTAATTAGATTAATTTAAAAGAATGGATTTGTTTAATACAAAAACAAGTTTACGGCAATCCAAAAGCTTTTTCTCAATACTATAAACGCTGACTTGCCAACTCTACTCCATTAGAACATAACTAACTGCAAAATTGGTCATAGCTATGAATCTTGTCACCCACAAAATCCCACCAAGCAACCTGCAAAAATCAAAATTTCACAATGAAAAGTTCAATATGCAAATATATTACCAGACATAACGAGCAAATTTTATATCATTAAATAATATACATTAACTAGTTTTCTTACCTTTGTTCATTTATATGGAGTAAGTTTTCATTCATATCAAACAAAAGCACAGGAACAAGCTAATTTGTTTCCTAGGAAGGAAGTGACGAAACAAATGCATGAAGGATGTAGATCATGATAATACATGTACAAATCCATATATACATGTATAAAAGAAAGTGATAAAACAATCACCTTTTCACATTAGGGAATGAACAAGAACATTGCAGTAGCATGCCAAAGGGTCTCCGAAAGGTCGGTAGCATCTCACTAAATTTCTTCACACGTTTCCTGTGAAGCTATTGATAGGCCTAGAAAGTTACCCTAAAAGGTCTATACCCGCACGTATACAGGCGTCAAGTAATAATTCCGGTAAGACCGGGTTGATCTGCAGGGATTAGTCAAATTCGTTCTTAACTTAGAATTAGTGTGATTTTTCAAATGATTTTGGTTTTAAAATGAATAAAATATTAAAATAAAATAACGAAAATGAAAATAAATACAAATGATACAAGGAACTCAAATGAGGGAGAGTCTGGGTTTTCTGAATTCACCACATAAAATCATTTTTAAGAACAAATATTTAGACAAATTAAATCACTTTCTTTTCATAACTCAAAATTTCGGATAATGAATGATGGGTCATGAAAATGTCCCATCTGAGTCGTGTAATTTAGCTGAGTTAGTCTATTTTGAGCCTTTATTATAATAAAATGGTTGGTTTTCTTGATTAGGTGTGTTTTGCGGAGTTAGGTGTGAAAATGGTTAAAAATGAGAAAAAGATACACGGAGGGTAATTTGGTCATTTGGAGTCAAAGACATTCTGGTAATTTGGTCAAGGTCACTGCATGGTTAGAAAGTAGAGTCCAATACGAGCCCGTTGGAGAAAACGGAAGTCAATTCCGAGTCCGGATGAGTGAAATATGCAAAGGCAAAGATGAAGTCAAATAGTGTGACTGGTGGGATCATTTCGGTCACCATTCTGGCTGGTAGGACACAACAAGGTGACGTGGCACGTCCAGAAGCGTGGAGCATCAGTATTCGGTATACTCGCTGAACATTGAAGTTCCATCCCAAATGCCCAACAGACAGAATTCGCGTTGTACTTTCTTTTCTACTTTTAAGCCCTCCGAAATTACCTTATAGCCCCTCCTTTTGTCCTTCCTTAATTTTCAGCCTATAACTAATTGACAAGTGGCCATCTTTTCACCACAACCTCCACCAGAAATTCCTGATTTGTCGTCAATTGTACTAGTTGATTCCTTAGCCAATGCTTATCTATTTCTTGGAGGTAAAGTAACCAGACCTTTCCATTTTTACCCTTTTCAACCTTATCACCTAAAACCCTAGCCACCACCAATATAAATAAACCTCTTTCTCACATTATTTGGGAGACTTGAAAACCCTCCCAATTCCTTCTTATCCATCTTTCCCATTCTTAATGTCTCTCCTCTTTTAGCCTCCATTCTTTTCTAACCTACCTCTTTCTTTAACCCTAAAATCATCTTCTTATCTCCTCTTCTAGCCTCCATTCTTTTACTACCCATTCCACCATCATTTCTTTTGAACCTCTTTTCTTATCTTCCTTTCCAATCTCTCTTCTTTTCTAATTTCTTCATCTCTTCTCTATAATGTCTTTCTACTTCTAATTTCTTCATCTAAACTTCTAATTTCTCTATAACTTCTTCTCTAAATCTATTTTTCTTCTAAATTTCTCTTCTATCATCTTCTAAAAAAGCTACTATTTGGAATCTTTGGTGTAATACTATTGAACACATTTGGAGCTAAAATTGAACATCAATATGGAGGCACATGGAGCTATGGATCTAGATCTCATTTGGTGATTTCTTTTCATTTTCCATTTGTAATTCCATTTAATTGTAGTTTAATGAATATTTCATTAGATCCAATGAATAGCTAATCTTATATTTAGGGTTTATGATGAAACCTATTATGGATCTTTTTAAGATATGTGATTTGATTAATTAAACCTTTTGATTGTGCTTGCTGTCTTTAATTACATGAATATGAAATGCTTTTATCAAGAATACCTCCCGAAATTTATATAGTTCATTATATTAAATTTTGAGTTATAAAGAAAGAGGCTTAGTTGATTAATTATATGTGTTAAAAAGTAAACTAATATGGTGGATTCTAAATCCTAGATTTCTTTCTCATCTCACTCCCTTCCTATTTAGTTTGTCATTATTTTCAAAACCAATCAAATCAAGGAAAGGTGGTGTTGATTTAAGATTTAGATAAAATTACTTGTCCCTTGGAACGATTTTCCGATTTACAAACTTTACTATAACTTGATCCCTACACTTGGGGAATAGACCTTTTTTAGGCCTATCAATGAACTATCCTAATTCCGGGAGATGTTTTCGTTAAAACTCGATTAAAATTTTGAACATGGTTTCATCATCTACCCGAGATAGAGGATTAGCTACTCATAATAAAAGTTTAAAACAAATATGACAAATAAAAGAGAAATAGGGAGGAAAACAAAACTTTTCTCACTGATTTTGCACTGGCAGCCAAACGCGCCCCTAAGAAAAATAATTTTCTCGTCTTCTCGGAAGTATTTTCTTTCTGGGAAAATTATTTTCCAGACATTTTTCTCATCTTCCCCACTGATTTCTCTCTCTCTCTTTACTGTATTTAACTTTTTCTAATCTTTCTCTTTCTCTGTTCTTCCTCTCTCTCTCTCACTAAAAGAGTCAACAGAAACAAAAGAACACATAAAATGATAATCAATGTTTGTATTTGATCTCTCTCAACCTCTCTACAATCCCTGTGTCTTTCTCTCCATACATTTCATTAAAGAAAAGTCTCTGTTAATAATAAGAAAAGAAAGAAAGTCTCTCACAAAACTCACTCTTCTCTCTGAAATTATAATGAGATAAAAAGAAAACAAAGGATTAAGAATAAGATAATGGTAGCTCTATTTCTCTCTCTCTCTCTCTCTCTAATTTTTAATAATTGAGCTCGAGAGGAGATGATCCCCCAAGCTAAGATGTCCCACTTTCTTTTTCTCTATTCTGTTATATAGAAGATGGTGAAGATTAACAGTAGCCTCTAAAAATAGCAATGAGATCAATCTCTAGCTGCCTCTCAATCAGACAACCTAGCCGAGAAATCCCTCCTCCTTTGTTCGGTTCATCTCTCACTTTAAAAATATATTTCCTGTCCGACCAAGAAATCTCTCTTTACTGTCAATCGAATCTTTCCCCCTATCAAATCTTCAATCTCTTTCTATCTCTGAAAATTCCTCTCTGTTAATGGAAACAAATAACTCATATATTTTTCTTCAATTTATTGGTTCAGATTTCTGCTTCCCTCTTTATCCGAGCATATCAGGGAATTGAGAGCTCTTTCTACTGTCAAAAATCTCAGGATATCTCTCTCTTCAATGTACAACTCACACCAATCTCTCTCTAGATTTCCTTCCATATCCTCTGTTTTCAAATCTTCTTTGCTGTTAATAGAGATAGTAGAGAGGGAAAGAAGATATTAAGTAATTCCCATAAATCAGGGCAATTTACCTAATCAGGTTAACGCATTCACGTGTGAGCTGTTTAATGGAGTAGATACCATGCATCTCGGAGCAGAAATACAATCTGCTCCCTACCCCAGATTCCAATAGATTTAGTAACTAGTCCATCAGCCGTCGGATCCCAGCGTGTGCGGAGATGAAGGCGCGGATCACTCGAGACCATCTTAGTATCTTGCGTCTATGAGCACTGTAGCGTCTCCTTAGAATCCCTTGTTTAATAACTAGCACAAGAGAAAACTCTGTGCTTCGCAGACTAGGTAAATAAATGCGCAACACACTCTGGTGATGACGCTACGTGTCTCGTTACAGCAATGACCGTTAGATAACCGGGGGCTACTGAAATATTGTGCATTCGTATACATCGGATCCAAGCTATTTGTATCCCCGAGTTTGACCCCCATGTCCCACCTTCATACCGAAAATTAGACCTCCTTTCATCTGGACTGTTCAATCTGCTTCAATCTTACGCGCCACGTGTTTCTGGACAGTCTTTGCTTCACTTTAGTCTGCTTGCTTTGCCCCAATCTTTGGCCTGGTCTAACTTTCTCGTCCGGACTCCGATTCGACTTCTATTTTCGCCTACGAACTCGTCATTGACTCCAGTTTCATCCGAGTATCAATATTGGCCAAAATTACCAGAGTGAACCAATGGCCATAATGCACCCCAACATCTATTTCTTCCGATTTCATTTGTTTTTCACACTAAACTCCATAAAGATACCTGAGAAAGAAAATCAAACAAATCATCAGAGTAATTGCTCGAACTGGACTAACTAACCCGAGTTAAGAGATTCAGATGGGACAATTTCATGTCTCATCAACTATAATGACGAGAGATAACAACTTTCTCCAAGACTACAGAATGCTTCAACATCTCTAAAAGTTTAAGTTCATTGACGCATCCCCAGAGTTCAGTAATCTCGACAACCTTGAGGTAATAGAGCTCACATGGCAATGCAACCCCTTGCTTTCCTATAGTTTAGGTTGTTTCCTGAATCATACATTACCTCATCAATGAAGGGAGATTGGAGACCTTTCTAAATAAACATATTTTCGTCAGAGCCGTGTTTGAGGGGGGGCTGACAGGGCATCCGCCCTGGGCCCCCACCTCAAATGGGCCCACTTTAAGTTAAATTATGTAATGAATATAAAATATAAAAGAAACCAGTTGACAGATAGGACCAAATCGAGTATGTGGCCCAGCGGTTGTATGCTTAACTTGACTATCACAGGTCGCGGGTTTGACCTTACACGACTTCAAGCTTTTTCTACTTCTTTTTTTAACTATTACAACTCAAGTCTTTTTTGGCTTATAATTTGTTTATCTTTATTTGAAGTTAGAACCATGTAAAATTAACTTTGACTTGACAACATTAGTAATTGTAGTTTTAAGAATCAAACATTAAGGATTCTAGCTATCATACAAGAGGGTTTCTTGTAAAATTTGGCCCTGGGCCCTAAAAATCTCGGCCACGGCTCTGATTTTCGTGTTAGAACAAAAATTGATCTTGAGAGCTCAATATGAAACAAAAAAATATAGCAAATGACCAAGAATTCTATTATTACCCAATCTGTTGGGATTTACACCCTTCTATTAATGTTTATAGTGGATAAAGACATCATATGTCTAACATTAGTATCTCCAGGATCACATGCATAAACCAATAATGCTAAGTAATTAGATAAAACTAGTTCGATGAATACCTTAATCGCTAGTTTTTCCTTCGAACCTTTCTAATCGCTTTTGAGAAGACCAAGAGCTTCAAACGTAGCTCCTCTACTTGGGACACGAGAAATTAACTTGATCTCCCACCTTGTTGTTAGCTAGCACACCAATGGTGGTTGGATGAAGAACTCCTTCTTTGACTAGATAGATAGTTGGGAATTAGCTCACTTTCTACTCTCTACTTGATGTGGTAGAGTAAGAAAGATTAGAGAGAAATTCCACAGCTTATTCTCTACCCTAAGAGTCTTTATATAGAACCCTAATAAGAATCCACCTCCAATTAGGTTTCCTAAAAGACCCTTTAGAATAAGATTTAAGGAAATTGCCGAAAATAGCAACTAGTTGATATTTTCTCAATTCCTTGAGGAGATGACGTTCAAACCCAGCAAAAATTGTCAGATATAATGTTCATAACATAAGGAAACATCCCTAAAAAATTCAGCCCAATCCGAGCCCTAAAAGTGCCCGAATCGGTTTAGGCCCAAAACCCCGTTTTTGGGCTTTTTGTACTATCTTTGCCTAATTTATCTTTAGGCCTATGAGATATGTTTATAGGACACTCCCATTATTATATCTCACTCCCACTAGTCATATCCTAGATCAAATTGACACTCTTATGTGTAACCCGTTGTAGGATCCGAACGAAGTTAGCCGCGAATTACTTCGTAATTCGATGATCGTGGTCGGTTCCTAGCTTACACTCCACGACCCCTAAATCAAGTGGACTTGATGATCTTCTCTATCAATTGTCCTAGCCGTAAAATTGTTCGCATTGCAATCTTGGTCGAAGGACATCTCCTTCAATACCTTCACAATCTACTACAAACAACGAAAGAGATTTGACGAAATTAGAAATCTTAAGCAAGTATGTTATTGCACGATAGGAATCATTTGACAAAATTGTTTCCAGCACCCAGCGTTCTAAATTACGAAACTGAATGGGGA
>BEHA01004001.1:169554-196680 GCA_002897215.1 Eschscholzia californica subsp. californica
TATGTATAAGAAACAATTTAAATAGATATAATGAAATAGTTGATTACACACACTTAATCAAAATGTAACATAAGTTGATTTCACACACTTACGTGAACCCAATATTCATTTCAACAACAAAAAAACCCGAGCCCTATATTTGCTTTAGAGATAAAATATTTTCCTAACGCCGTCAGTAAAGAACAAACTCAATACGATCGCCGTCAGTAAAAAACAAAGGGTGTTTAACTATCATACTGATCTCCACAGTCATTGCCTCTTCATTAGATAAACTCTTTACGTAAATCTCAAGTTTAGTTATATAGTTCTCATGAGTCCGAACGAACTCCAATTTCTGTAATAAGTCTCTGGCTTCTAGGTTACGAGCGAATATGAGAAATTCTTTAAATAAACTTACCACACCTTCAAAATCTACAAAAAATAAAATAAAATATTTAAAATTCTTTTACTTTGAAATTCAAAATCTATAGTTAAAAATATAATTATTATAAAAGAATACTTGCATTCTCCGGATCTTACTCCTTTGGCGAAAGGGTTAATAAAAATATTTTATTTTCTTTTATTCAATATAGTTAATCTTTTTATTAAATTTATTTGTTTATATAAATATATTAAAAAAAGTAACAAACGACTTTAATTTTTGTTTATTTTCTATCTCCTTCATTTAACTTGTTTATTTTCTTTCCTAATATCGTGGTCGTTTATTTTTCTATTTTTTGTTTATTCTTTGCAAGTAATTGATATTTATATAAACATAAATTAATAGAATATTTTAATAAATAAATTTCAATAAACCTATTTTATCTAAACAAACCCATTTGATCTTAATTCAATTTTTTATTAAAAAAAAGTTTTGTTTATTAAATATATTAATAGAGTATGAGATGACTTAAAGAGTTATTTTTTATTAAATATTTTAATAAACATAATTTAAAAATACATTTCAATAAAAGTATTTTAATATATGTTTTAACAAAGATGTTTCATTCATATTGACTAACACAAATTCCATTTGACTTCAAAAAAATTTGATTTGAAAGATTAAACTAATCAAATGGAATTAAATCAAATCTGTTTCAATCTACGTAATGTTGCTATAATAATCCAAATCGAGTTAATAATATAATCAACAATTTGCTGATAAGAGGGTTTCGGTACTTTCTTGCACTGAGTGGTGTGAGTAAATTTCATTTTTTTAGGGTAGGTAACAGATCTAAAGGCCCACCACACTTAATAAAAAATGCATTTGACGGTCAGATTTTGTCTTTGGGTTTGTCCCAATCAACAAAAAACATTACGTTTTATATAATAGATCCTTATACTTTTCAGCTCCTTCCTTCTTCTTCCTGTCCCACTACCACCATCAACTCCGGCGACCTCCACCACAAATTTCGGCGACATCTCCGTCATCTCCGACGACACTTCTTCCTCTCTCATCTTCCTTCTTTTTTTTCTCCTCTCTTTCTTTCTTCTCTCTCTCGTCTCTTTATCTCCGACGAAGGGGATGAGCCCCTTCGCCAGAGCTCTGGTTTCCGGACGAAACTAAATCAGATCTGGTCTGGTTTGCAACCAGACGAGCTGCGGGGAAGGGACTCTTCCCCTTCGTCGGAGATAGAAATAGAGAAGACGGAGAGTAGAGAGAGAATAGGGATAGAAGAAAGAGAAAAAAGAGAGAAGATCAGATTTCGACGAGTTTCGCCGATCGACTAATATACCAACGACATAAAATAGAGGGTGCATTTGTGGGAATATTTTTAGTTTTCCGCCTTTTAATATTTTATTCTCTGAAATTTTTTCTTATTTACGCAAAACATCGATCTTAGGAAATTGCGCAGACCCTGATGTGGTCTTCGTTACGCTTTGCCCTGACTGGAACTAAAACCCAAGTGGAAAATGGTTGCTTGATGGCCCAAGAGCATGCCCAACCGGTTAGGACTCGGACTCAAAAAGAAACTTTGTCCACTCTATGTTCAGAGTTTTTCTCCTATGATATAAAAAGCCCATCACATCTAAAATAATTTCTTCTAATGTCATTATTTTCCTTTGTTAACATTATTCTAATGTCATTAGATCAAAAAATTTTTTATCCATGGACAACTTTTTCTTCTGATATCTAAAAGACATATAAAGTTAGTGTTTTATTTCATTCCATCAAACTAAACCACCTTTTTACATCGTTACTTTCTCTCTATGCATTTGTAGCAACTAAAAAGAAGACTTCATTGTTTCTTATCGTCACCAATCATGAAAGCTTTGTTCTTTTCGAACTCTTTGTCATTTTTATTGTATCGATCAAGTTTGATATAGAACAACTAATATAAAACCAAGTTTTGTTGAAGATCTTCAATGAAAGTTGAGTCATTGACTAGATTCTTCTGAACCTACGAATATGAATTATTGAATCTGATCTCCGCATGTAAACAAGAAGACAAATCTAAATACGTAATGATTTCAAAATTAAGCTACTGTTTTTTACAAATCTGATTCGAGAACAGATCGATAATTTTTATTGCGTTCAAATCTTAATTTATTGTTCTAAGTTTGACTTTAGAAACAAACGATTTAATCTGTTTTGTTTCATATTTAATTTTTACAAGAAATATGATGTGGTTTTGTTTCAGTAGCATATGAGTATTTTAATTTTCTTTTTATTTCAGCATCCTCTTAATGAATTGACCCTAAGTTTTTTTTTATTAATATCGTCGACAGTAATGTACAACGAAGGTCCTCTGAGGATAATGTATGGACCCTAAGTGGTTGTAGCGCAACGATCTAGCCCATACCTAAACCTACATAGATGTACAAAAAGAAAGAACAAATAAAAGGATATGTTACTAAGAAAATAATTATTGATAATCATGTAAATAATTCAACCAATACACACCTTCATCAACACTTAAAACCACAAAAAATCATACAAACTAAAAGTAATGCAAAATACTGAATATCAAAAATACTGAATATCAAAGACAGTAAGTCAGTGAAGAAATTGCTAAAAAAAAAGAGAAAAATCATTAAAATTAAAGGTTACATGATTTATGTATAAACTAATCAGGCAGTTGGCTTACAGAACGCTTGCTTTCTTGATAGATTGCCCGATGATTTAGTTTTAGTAATAGATAAGTGAGGATTTGTACTATTAACAGAAAGAACAATGAAAAAACAAGAAACCATTAGAAGTGAACCCATATTCTATGTACATGATTACAAAAATTGATTAGTCACTACATGGTATAACTAAAAACTATTAAGACAAGGGAAATGATAAAGTTACAAAAGATTTTGACAAAAAAAGGTTCCCAGCTGATGTGACGGGTGTGGTTTCAAACTTTGACCAAATCTAGGCCGTTGAGAGATGAAAATCACAACCGCCACATCAGCTGGGAACTTTTTTTTTGTCAAAATCTTTTGTGATTCTAGCATCCAAAGTGGGTTTGGGTGGAAAATTAGAATTTATAACCTCAAGAAAGTATGAGCGTAAGAGATCCCTTCTTCAATGTGGGCAAGAGTCCTGCTTCATAAGCCGCTTATCTACACAAGGAAGAAATATTTAACAAAAAACTCTTTTATGTGGTAAATAGAAGTTAGTTGTCATCAACTGAAACATAAACTTGTAAACACACTGAACAATGAATTTTATCCTCAGAGGCATCAATATTGATCTTCCGTGTCTTCTACCTTGGTCGTAAATAAAGCAAGAATGATCAGATTAAGGAAAAATGAATCAAGGAACACATGAATTTCAAGCAGAAGGTGAAGAATTAATGCAAGGAAAATTGTCCCAAAAGAAAAGGAAAAACGAAGAACGAAACGGGTAGGTATAAAGCTCCACCATAGAACCAAATAAGAAACGATCAAGTTTCGGCATTTATTTTAGATTAGAAGAAAATGAAAAATAAGTGAAGAAGGATAAAAAAAACTCCATGGTTGATGACATCCATAAATCCATATTGAAGTTAAATATTTTTCTCCCTAAATTTGTAACGGTTACATTGATTTAGAATGGTTAAGAGCATCCACAAGTCTCTATTGAACTTATGTTGGAAGAAATTCCAATATATGTGGGCTCACATATGTATAGACATGTGTATGGCTATCTCAGTAATTGTCAAGTCGTAAAGTGGTCTATATGGATTGACTTGACTAGTGGGTATCAAATTGTCATGGAATAAACGTGTAGAGACCATTAAGTGATTTCTGATTTGATGAGGGGCCAAATTAGAAATAAAAGTATATAAATAGGGGTTATGGTCCCCATTTGGGCTTCTTCCCTAATCTCAACATTTTGGTTAAGTGTGAAATCCCTTCATCACAAGAGAGATTCTAAGGAGAAGAAGAACCAAGTGGAAGATCAACCCTACCCAACCATCTTTTAGCTATGGATCAAGGTACGCTTCCGTGATTAAGTTTAATCTCTTTGAATCTTGTGGAGGTATGTGTAGTTTAGATTATACATGTCATGTTCAATGGTATTTGTATATGGTTATATGCATGTATAAGGTTAAATATATTTACTAACAATTGGTATCTAGAGCCACTCCAATTTTAAGGTTCATTGAGAAATTTAGGAGTCTATGGTATTTGATTTATCTTTTGAATATATATCAAGGTTTTCTTATGTCTAAAACTTGGGGTTATCATGATCTTCCATGAAAATTAAGTTCAGATAATTTGTAGATAGGTTATTTTGACATATAAATATTTATATCATGTGATTTGGTTCCACTTCAATATTTAAGGATCAAAGTTTTGATATAAAATTGAAACATAATGATCTTACATATTTGGATTGAAAGTTTTATAGACACAATGAATTTAGTATAAACACATGTTATTAAAATTTTGATATTGATTTAAATCCTTGATTTATCAAAATTATGTGGAAACATATTGGATTAAACACATTATTTTTCAAATTTTGGTATTAAATTAAACTATTATTTATCAAAATTTGGATCAAGTTTTTCTTTTATGGATTAGGTTCATGTTTTTTTTTTTTAAAATAAAAAAAAAAAACATTAAAGTTGTTTTAATTCCCCACTTAAAGTGGGGAACTAAAACAGCACCCCACTTAATGTGGGGTGCGTTACTAAGCATCCCCACTTTAAAGTGGGGCTACTGTTAGTAACGCCCCACTTTAAAGTGGGGATGGAAGGTGCCCACGTTCCTTATTAATTGGAACGTGGGCAGTCCAGTCAGTTGGTCTGACCAGACCAACTGACTGGTCAGTCAGATCTGACTCGGACCGAGTCAGACAAACCTGACTCAGGTCTGACTCGAACCGAGTCAGACAGACCTGACTCAGATCTGACTCGGCTGAGTCAGACATGCCTAACTCGGAACTGACTTGACTGAGTTAAACAGTTCTGAATGGTCTGACTCGGTTGAGTCAGACATGTTTGATTGGTCTCAGTCAGACAGATCATTTAGTGTGTTAGACCGGTCTGACTTATTGAGTCAGACAGATCTGACTGGGTCAATTACAGACCAAATTAAAGGTTCTTTTTTGAACATTTATTTTGTAAAATTTAAACAACTAATAACTGATACATCCCTCAAATAATATCCGACATTCGATAGAACTAATTGAAGTAAAATGTCGCCAAAGTGACCTCTTTTATGTAGATTAGTTCCATGACAATGTTGGAGTAGGTTGTGTGTATGTAAATTCATGCGGATATTAAGTCGACCCAAAGGTAGTTTAATATTTGGCCGAACTACATATACACCTGCGGTGATAAGTGTGAGATGATTGTAAGGTGTCCATGTGAATAATGAGTTGGTCCAAAGATAGACTTATTGTTTGACAGGATTTATCGTCTATATTTGATTACTGCAACAGAGATACCACTTACAAATTAGTATTACTGTCCAAAGACTTGATGCTAATGTTGTGCTCGGTATTCTGCTATGTATCTAGTTATTGTTTAAATTTTAAATCTCACTTTAGTTATGATGTGAGCATGTAAATTTATTATGTCTATTCTCTGTGTAGTTGCTGCAAATATACCAATGAATGCTAACAACATTCTCATTCTTGATGGGAATAACTTTAAGGACTGGAAAGAGAGCGTTCTGATCGTTCTGGGCTGCATGGATCTGGATCTTGCACTTAGGGTGGAGCAACCCGCCCCTCTTACGGATGATAGTTCTCCTGATGAAAGGAGACACTATGAGAGGTGGGATCGCTCCAATCGCATGAGTCTTATGATCATTAAGCGCGGCATTCCACAAGCTTTTCGAGGCGCAATCTCTGCTGAGGTAACTAAGGCCATTGATTTCCTTGCCGAAATCGAAAAAAGGTATGAAAAGAACGATAAGGCAGAAACAGGAACGCTTTTGGCGAACCTGACTTCTATGAGGTATAAAGGCAAGGGAAACATAAGGGAGTACATCATGAAGATGTCTCATATAGCTTCCAAACTTAAGGCACTGAAGCTTGAGCTTTCTGAGGACTTACTCGTGCATTTGGTAATGAACTCTCTTCCTGCACAATTTGGTCAATTTAAGGTCAGTTACAACTGCCAGAAGGAGAAGTGGACTCTTAATGAGCTCATTTCAAATTGTGTGCAAGAGGAGGAAAGAGTGAAGCATGAGAAATCTGAAAGTGCTCATTTGGCCAGTACCTCAAAAGGGAAGGGCAAGAAAAGGAACAAGGATAATGAAGCTGCTAAGGGTCCAGAACAAAAGAAACCTAAGGAAGAAAATGGTTGTTTCTTTTGTGGAAAACCTGGGCATGTAAAGAAAGAATGTACGAAGTATGCTGCTTGGCGTGCCAAGAAGGGTATGTTCTTTACTTTGGTCTGTTCTGAAGTTAATTTATCTTCAGTACCTAGAAACACGTGGTGGTTAGATTCAGGTGCATCTATTCACATTAGTGTTTCTATGCAGGGTTGTCTGAGCTACCGAAAGCCAATTGATGGTGAAAGATACATCTATGTGGGAGACGGGCAGGCGGTAGAGGTCGAGGCAATAGGTCATTTCAGGATATTATTAGGAACTGGTTTTTATTTGGATTTGAAAGACACTTTTGTTGTACCGTCATTCAGACGAAATTTGGTTTCAGTTTCTGTTTTGGACAAATCCGGTTATCATTGTTCATTTGGAAACAATCAATTTAGTCTTTCTTTAAATTCAAATAATTGTGGTACTGGTTCTCTAAGTGCTTATGATAAGCTATTCTTGCTTGACACTATTGACTCATATAATGAAACCTTGCACGTGGAAACACGGGGTACGAAAAGAAAGATTACTGAAGTGAATTCAGCAAAATTATGGCATAAGCGTTTGGGTCATATATCTAAAAATAGACTCAAAGGGTTGGTGTCAGAAGGTATTTTGGATTCACTTGACTTCTCAGACTTAGATGTCTGTGTAGAGTGCATAAAAGGCAAACAGACCAAACAGAAGAGATTAGGTGCCACTCGAGCTTCAGGCGTCTTAGAATTGATTCATACTGATATATGTGGGCCATTCCCTTCGGCTTCTTGGAATGGTCAACGATATTTCATATCATTCATAGACGATTTCTCTCGATATGGTTACTTATATCTCATTCATGAAAAGTCTGATTCCTTAGACGTGTTCAGAGCTTTTAAAGCTGAAGTTGAAAATCAACTCAATGCAACAATAAAAGTCGTTAGATCTGATCGTGGTGGTGAATACTACGGCAGATATGACGGTTCAGGTGAACAACGTCAAGGGCCATTTGCTAACTTCCTAGAGGAATGCGGAATCGTCCCACAGTACACCATGCCAGGTTCTCCTAGCATGAATGGTGTAGCTGAACGGCGAAATCGTACTCTTAAGGATATGGTAAGGAGTATGATCAGTCATTCTACCTACCCAGAGTCACTCTGGGGAGAAGCATTAAAGACAACAACTTACATCCTTAATAGAGTACCATCTAAAGCAGTTGCTAAAACACCTTATGAACTTTGGACTGGGCGAAAGCCAAGTCTAAAGCATTTACATATTTGGGGATGTCCATCTGAGGCGAGGCTTTATAGGCCGAATGAAAAGAAGTTGGACTCCAAAACAATAAGCAGCTACTTTATTGGATACTCAGAGCGATCTAGGGGCTACAAATTTTATGAGCCCGCAAGAAAGTCTATTTTTGAGACGGGAACTGCAGTATTTTTTGAGGATGTTGAGTTTGGGGGGAGAAATAAGGTCAGAGACATTGTCTTTGAGGAGGAATCGATTGTGATCCCTAGTACTACTTCTGACAATGTACCAATCTTCATGCGTACGATTGTCGAAGAAGGAGATTTGGAACCCTTAGAAGACAATGTTGAACAACTCCCCACTCCAGTTCAGGAAGTTGTTCCTGAAGGACAAACTCAACAACCTCAAGAGGAAGTGCCATTAAGGAGATCCAACAGAGAGAGGAGAAGTGCTATTTCGGATGATTACGTAGTATATCTCCAAGAACATGAGGACACTGGTGGATTGACAGAAGATGATCCAATCAACTTTCGTCAAGCCATGCAGGATTCTAACTCTGAAAAATGGATCAACGCCATGAATGAAGAATACAAATCAATGCAAGACAATCAAGTTTGGGATCTTGTCCCATTACCTGAAGGTAAGAAACCCATTGGTTGCAAATGGATTTTTAAAACTAAAAGGAATTCGAAAGGTAATGTGGAGAGATATAAGGCTCGTCTTGTGGCTAAAGGCTTCACTCAAAAGGAAGGCGTAGATTATAAAAAGACTTTCTCTCCGGTTTCATCGAAAGACTCTTTCAGGATAATTATGGCACTTGTTGCACATTTTGATCTTGAGCTACATCAGATGGATGTCAAAACGACTTTTCTCAATGGAGACATTGATGAAACAATATATATGGTGCAACCCGAAAAACTTTGTATCTGGTGATCCAAAGAATATGGTTTGCAAATTAAAGAAATCCATCAATGGGCTCAAGCAGGCTTCCTGTCAGTGGTACTACAATTTTCATCAAGTAGTAGTCTCATTTGGTTTTGAGACAAATATTGTTGAGGATTGTGTGTATCACAAGTTCAGTGGGAGTAGCTTTGTATTCCTGGTTTTATATGTCGACGACATACTCCTTGCTACCAATGATAAGGAAATGTTGCATGAAACTAAGAAATTTCTATCAAAGAAATTTGATATGAAAGATCTTGGCGAAGCTTCATTTGTATTAGGAATCCAGATACACCGCGATCGCACACGAGGTATTCTTGGATTAACACAGAAGAGCTATATTGAAAAAGTTCTTAAAAGATATGGTATGCAAGAATGTAAACCAGGAGACACCCCGGTCGCTAAAGGAGACAAGTTTAGTCTAAACCAGTGCCCTCGAACCAACCTGGAAATTAAAGAAATGCAACAGATTCCTTATGCTTCAGCAATTGGGAGTCTGATGTATGCTCAAGTATGTACACGTCCAGATTTAGCATTCATTGTCGGTATGTTAGGCAGATATTTAAGCAATCCTGGAATGGATCACTGGAAAGCAGCCAAAAGAGTCTTCAGATACTTGCAGAGAACTAAGGATTACATGCTCACATACAAGAGGTTAGATCACTTGGAGATCATAGGGTACTCGGATTCTGACTTTGCTGGATGCCAAGATAGTAAGAGATCTACATCAGGTTACATTTATCTACTGGCTGGTGGAGCTATATCTTGGAAGAGTGCTAAACAAACACTCATGACTTCCTCCACCATGGCAGCGGAATTTGTGGCTTGCTATGAGGCATCAAACCATGGACTATGGCTGCGAAATTTTGTCACTGGGCTGCGCATTCTGACTGGTATTGAAAGACCACTAAAGTTATACTGTGACAATAACTCAGCAGTTCAATACTCCAACAACAACAAGAGCTCTTCTCGGTCAAAACATATTGACATAAAGTTCCTTGTTGTAAAAGAAAGAGTACAAAGTGGACAGTTATCTATAGAGCATATTGGGACAAACTCCATGATTGCGGATCCGCTGACTAAAGGATTGACACCTAAGGTCTTTCATGAGCATGTTGCTCACATGGGTGTTGCACCACTTAAGGATACTTCGGTTTAGTGGGAGTTTGTAATGTTTGGGTTGATGTAATTCAGACGTTGCTCTATTTTCTATTTCAGACAGCATTTGCTGAACTAAAGTCTTTCTGCAGAAATAAAGTATTAAGTACATTCCACTTTGTTTTTAAGTTAAGTATGGATCTCAATAAAGTTTCGGTAGGACCAGTTGGGAATAGGCATGGTAAGATCACATTGCATGTAATTTCCATGCTACGCGTCCATGATTGATCTATGTCATTTGGTTATGTTGGTATGTGTGACTACTGATGGATTTAGTGACGATTGAATGTTACGAAAGTCCCTTTAATCCCATACTAGCACAACTGATGGACCAGATTGTTTGGAATACCTAATATTTGATAGCACATTTTGAGCTCATAAGGATGTACACATTTTTAGATAGCATATGTGGCCCAAGTGGGAGATTATTGGAAGAAATTCCAATATATGTGGGCTCACATATGTATAGACATGTGTATGGCTATCTCAGTAATTGTCAAGTCGTAAAGTGGTCTATATGGATTGACTTGACTAGTGGGTATCAAATTGTCATGGAATAAACGTGTAGAGACCATTAAGTGATTTCTGATTTGATGAGGGGCAAAATTAGAAATAAAAGTCTATAAATAGGGGTTATGGTCCCCATTTGGGCTTCTTCCCTAATCTCAACATTTTGGTTAAGTGTGAAATCCCTTCGTCACAAGAGAGATTCTAAGGAGAAGAAGAACCAAGTGGAAGATCAACCCTACCCAACCATCTTTTAGCTATGGATCAAGGTACGCTTCCGTGATTAAGTTTAATCTCTTTGAATCTTGTGGAGGTATGTGTAGTTTAGGTTATACATGTCATATTCAATGGTATTTGTATATGGTTATATGCATGTATAAGGTTAAATATATTTACTAACAACTTAAACATGTTCTCTCTAAATTTGTAACTGGTGCATTGATTTTAAATTGATTAGGGATGGTAAATTTTGTATCAAAATGAAGGGGTCAATGAAATTAATTGAGTAAATATTGATCAAAGAACCAAACTTTTTTCTTTTTGTTAAAAGAAGGATATGAAAAGGTTTAGTTTTTGTAAATAGTAGCTCAACCTTATATGAATACAAATTATAACTATTTAATGAATATCAATATTATATAACAATTCAAAGGCTAGGATTTTTCAAAACTAAGATGATGATGGTGGTTTATCATAGTCGTTACAGTATTCCTTCTCCCACACTCACTCCCAAAACAGTATGAAAAGGAAAATAAAAAATAAGTCATGAAGAAGGAACATCCATAAATCCATATTGAACTTTATTTTATTTTTTGGGTTATTTTCCTAATGGCCCCCAACTTTGTGACCAGCTTCCCGCCTGGCCCCCTACTTTACGAGAAATACCCATATGGCCCCCTTCCGTTATAACACCGTTACTCTCTCTCTTCCATTTCTTTTCTCTCTCCTCCAGCATGTTTTCTCTCTCCTACAACATGTTTTCTCTCTCTGCCACCTCGTTAAAACAAGCCACATCATCGTCTTCACCGGCAGGGTCGCCGGCCGGCCAAATTTCCGGCCGACAACCTTCAAACTTTTTTTTTTCTTTCTCTCTCTCTCTAAAAAAAAAAAAATTTTAAAAACTCTCTCTCCTCTCTCTCTCTAAACTCCGGCGAAGGGAAACCTTCGCCGGAGCTAGGTCTGTTCATCACGAACAGACCAGATCAGGGTCTGTCTGTGATGAACAGACCCAGGTCTGTTCATAACGAACAGAATCAGGGTCTGTCCGTGATGAACAGACCTAGCTCCGGCGAAGGTTTTCCTTCGCCAGAGTTTAGAGAGAGAGAGGAGAGAGAATTTTTTAATATTTTTTTTAGAGAAAGAGAGAAAAAAAAAAATTTCAAGGTCGCCGGCCGGAAATTTGGCCGGCCGGCGACCTCTGCCAGAGAAGGTGATGAGGTGGCGTAACAGATGATGTGGCGTGACTTGGCAGAGAGAAAACATGATGGAGGAGAGAGAATGACGATGTTATAACGGAAGGGGGCCATATGGGTATTTCTCGTAAAGTAGGGGGCCAGGCGGGAAGCTGGTCACAAAGTTGGGGGCCATTAGGGAAATAACCCTTATTTTTTTGAAACCAAGCTAAACCACATTTCATTCATAAGTGATACAATCACAAAGTTACATGGATGATAATTCTTATTTCTCCGAGAACTACATGAGAGTTACAAACCTTTAAATGTAAAGTGCCTCATGAAAGGAAAGAAATTGACCAGACACCGACTCAAAGAAATGACCCTAAAGGTCGAAAGATGAAAGGATCCTTAAGATCAAGAATGATTGTACTAAGTATATAGAAAAACTAAAAAACTCTCTCTTCTGACTTGCTCCGCACCACCACCACCGCCATGGAACACACCACTTAAAACACCACCATCATTAAACACCACACACCACACCTCCGCCACAAAACCCCACAGAACCCACCATCACCACCATAACCCACAACCTCTTCTCCACCACAACACCACCACCATCACTAAACACCAACACCAACACCATCACTAAACACCACCACAGAATCCACCATCACCACCATTACTCACAACCCTCTTCTCCACCACCACCCACCACCATCACTAAATTTTGTTCTGAATGGATTAGGGATGGCCAAAAGTAGAAGAAGAAAACATTTTTTTTGTTAAATGTAGAAGAAGAAGATATATTGGATGTTGGCCTAATTAAAATTAAGAGTAATTAGCCTAATTATGTATAATTAAATGAAATTAATGAGTAATCGAGAAAAAACTATGTTTTGTGGAAAAAAATCTAACGGCTAGGACTTGTTGAGAGTAATGAGGATAGTGGGGAGGTAAAAAATCTAAGGAGTATTACACCACCGCATTAATTCACGTAATTAGATATATGGATCTAAAGGCCACAACTGAAGTTGAACCGAGATAGACGAGTATGATATTATAACATGAACGATGTTTGTATAATGGATCTAATGAGAGGGTGGTAATTATATTTTAATTTCTTGGGTTGGTAATGGATCTAAATGCCAAGATTTGAGAGAAATCACAACCAACGACCAATTTGTTTTTCGGCTTGTCCCATCCGGCAAAATCTTCAGGAAAAAACTTTGCGTTTTATATAATAGATTTGGGTGTTTGGAGGAAACAAAACATTTAAAGTTCATTTTGTTCCACCCAAAAATTTGGCGTAGGGAAAATTTCTTTATTCCCCCCTAAAACCGACCATTCATAAAGAAGATAGGGGTGCAATTGTAATTTTTTCTTGCAATCTTATTTTTGGTTGTATGTCACTCGACTTAAGAGCATCTCCAATGCAACACTCAATCTTAGAAACTCGGAGTGCCACATATGATTTTTAGAATTTTTTCTTCAAATCTCTCTCAAATGCAACACTCTATTTGGATCTCTAAGATGATGAGTCGAGAGTGGACTAGAGATATCTCAAAAGGACACTCTATTTATAGAGTGTCCTCTTGAGATATCTCTAATTGTCCAACTCATCAATATTTAATTTTCAACCAATAGAAATGAGTCTTCTATATTTTCTAAATAGGGTTATTTCCCCAATAGGCCCCAACTTTGTGACCAACTTCCTGCCTAGCTCCCTACTTTATCAAAAATACCCAGATGTCTCTCTTTTCCAGATTCCGTTATAACACGGTTAACTAGTCATCACCTCTCTCTCATTTAACTCATCGCCTCTCTCTGCCACCTCATCATCTTCACCGGCGACCTTCAAACATTAAATTTTTTTTTCTCTCTCTCTAACACTCCGGCGAAAAAAAACCTTCGCCAGAAGTCTAGTCTGTCCACGAACAGACTTCAAAGTCTGGTCTGTTTGTGAACAAACCAGACCTCTTGCGATGGTTTCCCTTCGCCGGAGTGTTAGAGATAAATTTTTTTTAGAGAGAGAGAGGAGAGTTTAAAGTAATTTTTTTTATTTAATGTTTGAAGGTCGCCGACCAAAAAATTGGTCGGCAGCCGACCTTCGCCGGTAAAGATGATGAGGTGGCGAGAAGATGAGGTGCCAGAGAGAGGCGATGAGTTGGATGACAGAGAGGTGATGACTAGTTAACGGTGTTATAACAGAATCTGAAAAAGATGGTCATTTGGGTATTTTTGATAAAGTAAAGGGCTAGGAAGGAAGTTGGTCACAAAGTTGGGGGCAATATAACTAATTATTTGTTTACAAACATAACTATGCCACATAGATAAATAGAGTTAATTCCTATTTGGCCCCCTACTTTTTGACCAGCTTCAAATTTGGCCCCCAAATTTCTGTAAATTCAAATATGTCCCCCTATTTTCATACAAATATCATAATTACCCCTTCTATTAATGTATTTTCATAATAAAAAAGAAAACCTAAATTCCACCTCAATTCCCTCTCCACCACTCATCTCTCTCCACGTCACCTCTATGTCCAACTCATCTCTCTCTCTCTGTCCAACTCACCACTCTCTTCTCCGATGAAGGTCGTCGACCGACAAATATTCCGGCCGGCGACCTTCAAACTTTAAAAAAAAAACTTCTTTTTTTCTCTCATCTCTCTCTCTCTCTCTAAAAACTCTGGAGATTACCATAGCTAGTACTGATTACACTTATAGAGGTATCCCCTTTGGATTTTGAACAAATACAATTACCCATCATATAACTAAACCTAATACTCCAACAACCAGTCTCCTTTTCTACCTCTTTGTCTTTCTTCTTCCTCCCTTTTGATTTCTCTAAACCCCATTTCTCAACCTCAATACCACCAGGAGCTAATCCCATTACAAAAAACCCAACCCATACTCATAAGAACCCCACAGATCTCTCAACCACCAAATTTATACCCTTTCATCAGTCCTAAAAATTAAGCCCTATATGAACCCATAAGAAGCAAATCAACAAAAAAATCCCTTATTTTACTGAATCTACTCAGGAATTTAAGACTCTTTAAACCCACAACAAAGATCACAAACCCCAAAAAATGCCGTAAAAATAACCCTTTTTTAGGGTACCAACTCTTCAGATGTCCAAGATAGTATCAGTACTAAAAGCAAGAACAGATTGTTCCTTAAATTCTCTAATAACTAACAAACTAATGGAAGTGTATACAGATAAAAAAAATGTACTATCTTCTTCTCAACATAAAGTAAACCTAGAAATGGGTATTCGAATAGTTACAACTTAGACCAAATTAAAGGTTGAGAACCCAAATTTGATGATGTTCATTTGTATTATTTACTTAAGAAAACAGCAAGAGAAGAAGATGATTCTAACTTTGCCCTAATTCTTACATTGAGAACAATTTTTTTTTCTCTCATATCTCTCTCTAACCCCTTCGCCGGAGTTTTTAGAGAGAGAGAATTTTTTTTTTTTTTTTTTTAAGTTTGAAGGTCAGCGGCCGGAAAATTTTCCGGCCGACGACCTTCATCGGAGAGAGAGTGAGAGGTGAGTTGGACGGAGAGGTGACATGGAGAGAGATGAGTGGTGGAGAGGGAAGTGAGGTGGAACTTAGGTTTTCTTTTTTATTTTTATTTTGAAAATACATTAATAGGAGGGGTAGTTATGGCATTTGTATAAAAATAGGGGGCCATATTTGAATTTATAAAAATTTGGAGGCCAAATAGGAATTATCTCAAATAAATAAGATAAGTTTAGAGTTTTACATTGGAGACATAAAAATTGAGTATCTCTATTTTCACTAAGTAGGAGTGGGAATCACTAAGTAGGAGTGAGAATCTCAATTGGAAACAAATATGATGAATGAAATTTATTTTAAGTTTTGCATTGGAGATGCTCCAACGAAAAAGAACTCAGCCGGCAGTGAAGCAGGAAAGGGTTCATGTTATCTACAGATTCAACAACTATTTACATTCTTCCAACATTTTTTATTGAAGGTAAATCGAGGCATGTTTTTTGATTCATCATACAAATACTTTTCTCTCTAACCGGAGATTTGGCGAGGGTTCACCATCTCTCATCTATTAAATTTCATTATGGAAAACCTAACCCTAATCCCACTTGCTCATTCAACTCTTTTCATTAGGTTTATCAAATTACAAATTTTTGAGTGTTCACTTTTCGTGCAATTCATTAGATATTTCAAATGCTGGGGGTTTAAGATTTTTTAGGGTTTTGTTAAACTTTCATGCAACTCAAGCAAACTATTTCAAGCGACACATCTTGCCAATTTATGTTGGGCAAATTTGTTCTTCAACGGTTTTCCACCTGCAAGATTGATCTAATTAGATTCCTGAAGCAACTATGATCCTTGGGTTTTAAGGGTTTGAATGATTGACTTCGGGTTTGTGTTCAAATTGGATTTAAAATTACGAGATTGGTGAAATTATACGTGCTTTTCCCTTGATAATTTCAGTGACTGGTATGAAACTTTCGACCAATGAAATCTTGGCTCTGTCTTTGAGTTCTTGGGTTAATTTCTTACTGCAATTTGTGGCGAATGGCCTTGTCTAAAAATTTAAGATTCTTTTCTAAGTTCCCAATTGCGATATTGCTTGTTCCTTCGTATCAATTTGCTCAGGGAAATCGTTAGTGCAAACCCAGAGAAAGAAAACACTTTAAGTAACTATGCTCTAAGAAGCATTTAGAATGGGGGAAACTCTTTTAGGTGTTTTTGTATTAATTTCTTTTCTGTTGATCATCCTAAAGTAATCATGTAGTTTTCATTTTCAATTACTTTAATGTTTTTGTTTTCCCCAGGTTGATGTTTTTTACCTTGGTAAAGACAGTTGATTGAAGATTGTTTGGAGTTTTTAATCATGGTAGGGTGGCAAAGGCATTGCCAGTCACTAATTCGTCATGCTTCTATTGCACGGGTTCCCTTGCCATAGGAGATGGCTTGGGACAGTACCTGGAGATAGGTTAATGCGGGTTCCTTTGGATGCATGGTTGCATGTTCTCGTGCCGCGTCAAGGCGTGCGACATGTTATGCTATTCCATAAGGAGGATTGAGCTATTCAAGGAGCCAAACCTTGATGTGCTATGTTGGGCATACAGAGCTAAGGTAGCTTATGACACGACGGATGCTCCTATGCTTAATGTCCGGATGGTAAGCCGAGATGATAGGTGCCGGATGCTTGAGACTAGATGGCAAGATCCGCATACGCGGCTTGGTGTGATCCACACATATGTTGGTATCCTTTATAGTGGGCGAGAGTCTATGACAACGGCATAGGCATTGCCAGTCACTAATTCGTCATGCTTCTAAAAAGTTGGAGGCAAGTTGCATTGCATCTGCCAACTTTTCAAGCACTCACATCAAATCCTCTTCTCGAATAGGTAATTTAAGTTGTTCTATCTCTACCTCTATTTGTAATTGTATTAGATCAAGATTTGAGGCCATTTTCAAAACTAATTTATTTGCTCTCAAATTATATTGATTTACTCCGGTTATTTATAATTCCAGATATTAAAATCTGGAGCACTGAAAGAGGGACCCTGATCAGAGTTAGATTGGAGTAGTCTATATTCACTTTACCAACTCAAACCGAAGAAAACATGAGATTTTAATACTGATCTGGAGTTGAATGCCTGTTTAATACTTAAGACATTACACATGTTGGCCAACAGTTGTAAACTTGGGTGGGTAAGGTCTGTACGAGAGACTCTGAAGCCTTATTTGCATTATATTGCTCAACTAATAAAGCCACCTCTGATTCACATTTTTAATTTGTGCCAAGCCTTGATATTTCTCATATAACCCAGGGGGAGCTAACTTGAACTTGTCCTGGTTTAGAACATTGTCCTACTTATTTTTACTCGAGGGTTTCTAAGACGGTTCTTTTGTTAGTATTTTTGTAGTCACATAGATCAACAACCAGCAGTCAACTTAATTGATGTATTTGTTAACTTCCTGTAATTACTTTACTCAGTACAAAAAATTAGACGCCCCTGTTGCTAATTGCGGAAATTTGATAGTTGAATAATATGGATTTTTTCAGGGCAATTTCATCATTTCATGAGGACATCAGATTCCTCTTCAATAAGAATAAGCACCCTTCGGCCTCTTCATCAGTATTTCCAACAATTGGTAATACTAAGAAAAACAGGGGAGAGGTCAGAAGCAGAAGAAAATGAAGGGGGAGTTTAATCTCGAGGGTTGGCGGTCTAAAACTAGAACTCTCTAGGTACTGAAAACTTAAAACTGGTTTTTAAATGAAAAGAAGCAGTCGCTGGGCCAAGAATTTCAATGTGCCATGCCACGTTAGGTTTCGGTCTAAACTCGGCTGAATTATTCGTAGCTGCTATCGTTATTGTTTTCTTTATTGCTGGCAAGTGTTTCATATTTAACATTCAATCTTTAATCTTTACTCATGTTGTGGTGAAATGGGTGCCAGAATGATATTCATATTCATATTTACTAATCTTTACTCATGGTAGTAAGATATTCATATTCTTTTAAGGTGTTCGTTGAAATGCCAGGAAGAAATTTTGAATTATGAACAATATTAAATGAAGGTCATATATAAATGTTTGCAACCTTTATGGTGCTTTGTATCTGTTGAACATATGACTCTTTCAGGAGTTCAACCAAATCAAGTAACAATTATAGTTAGGTTTATTTGATTTAGGGTATTTTAACCTTCATATTTTTATTGGACTCGTGATAATCCCACTACAACAAATAGTTTTGTGTACTTTGATCTTCATGGTTGTTCATCTTAGTTTGCGTATAGTTGATCAAATTTTGTGATTTTCATCTACAGGGTGGATAAATAAGAGTATAAGACTAGCAACGGCAACTGTCGGGCTAAGAACTCCATTTAATTAGCATTTTGCAGTAAATCGATCTTTTATGCCTTAGTTATTTTATCTTCCTTTTATAGTAAAAAAACGCTGCACAGGTAACAATTCGATAAAATTATTTGATTTAGGATATTTTAAACTCCATATTTTTAGTCAGAATCCTATTATCCCTATTCAGTATATGTCAAACAAGAGCATCTAACCACAAGAAGCA
The DNA here is from genome assembly GCA_002897215.1 of Eschscholzia californica subsp. californica. NCBI lineage: Eukaryota > Viridiplantae > Streptophyta > Magnoliopsida > Ranunculales > Papaveraceae > Eschscholzia > Eschscholzia californica. Next base: position 188,593 of record BEHA01004001.1, read on the forward strand.
ATTATGTTTACTTTTATATTATTGTTCATGTTTTTGAGTATGTTCGACCCAGTTTTGTAATTTTCCTGTATAGGGTGGATTTACACAGTTGTTGTTGATCCAGTTGCAGGTGGTAAAGCAATTATGTTTTGTAACAGCCCAAACCTAGATTTCCACGTCGGCCGCCATGAAAACCTAAACTCAAGGCATTTCTCCGCAGAACAGTAAACATATACGATATACTCATCAAGGAGACAAATAGTATCGAACATGAAGCTCAAAAAGTAACAATAAATCATCTAATAAAACTTTACTAAGTTTCTCAAAACTCACAGGATGTCTCTAAATCATCGACACAAATGTCGGACAAGATAAAACATAAATAACACCAAATGTCTAGGAGATACAACTCCAAATAACTACCTAAAGAAAGAAAGAAAAAACCACTAAAGAAACTCCTCCAAGACTAACTATGACTCAAGCAGGTGGCACTTCCCGATTTCCTTGTCCTAAAAAATAAAAGGTTGGGTCAGACCCCAACAAGTAGATTTCGAAACCTCTAAAGCCTCAATAGAGAGTTTCAAGAGATACCAAAACAAATAGACAACCACATATCATGTAAAGATGTCCAAGTATAGTATTCGAGTTGTGACCATTAGAAATAAAGTGTACCACATATGTAACAAACAACAAAAAGCGACATGACGACTTGGTGTCCACCTTATGTAAGAGTGTGGTCCACAAGGTCATCCATTGTGTTAGCGCCGACCCCATACGCTCCATACCTATATCACATCCGGTAGAGAGGGTCGAACCAACCACAAGACTCTTACAACCCTTCACCAACTCCATCACGTCACACATACATAATATCACACCATTTGTAATAAACAACCAAAAGCAATATGACAAGTTGGTATCCACGTTGTATGGGAGTGTGGTCCACAAGGTCATCCATTGTGTTAGCGCCGACCCCATACGCTCCATACCAATATCACATCCGGTAGAGAGGGTCGAACCAACCACAAAACTCTCACAACTCTCCACCAACTTCATCACATCACACACATATAATAGCATCACACCACAACATACATAAACCAAAATCATATTTGTTAGCATATTACGACATACGAGTTTCATATTTATAATGTTTGCAAGTAATGAATCGATGATGATAATAGCCTAAAATTCGCATATCATGTTGACTTCTCGCACATGTTCATGTATTTATATAAAGAGTGTTGTTCAATAGTGAGAGACATCTAATTATAAGAGTTATATGCTAAAATCATGACAAATAAAGAGGTTTAGTCCTAAATATCATTGTGATACATGAATCTAGCATGAAAATGTAAATGAAGATTTTATGGTTCATCAAGTAGGTCATTATAGCAAATATCCTCAAAATCTAACACATTGATGAGATTCAAAGTGACCTAAAAATAAGTTTGTAGGAATATAAATCTACTACTTCTAGTGTATATATTTATGTCAAGAACCCTAATCTATGTTCAAGTAATACTAAAATCTAGGGTTTGTAGTTTCATCTAGTATGTCTAGGTTTATCTATAAAAATGGCTATTCAAGCCCTAGAGAGATAGAAATCAATCTTAGATCCAAAGCAAACCAAGCCCCAAGTGAAGAACAACAAGGAAAAGAATCACCAAGCTCCAAACTCCAAGCCCTTCTTCTTCTAAACTTTCTCTCACTAGAAAGCCACTATCCCCTCACCCATTCTCTAACTCACGGTTGTAGGGTTTTAAAAAGAAGAATGGAAATTGTTGGCAGTAAGTTATTAAAGAGGCATTAGGTAGTGGTGCTAAAGGCACCTCAAAATTTGTTTAGGGGCACTACATGTTTGTTACTTTAGTATTAATTTCAGTAATCCGGTTTATTATGTTCATTCAATACTTAACAAGATTGTTGCTTCTCACTCTTAATCATGTCTTGTTTCCGAAGGTGTGAGAAACTTTAGTTGAAAGTCTCGAAAATAGGGATCAGTTGAGAGAGGCTTCTTATATACTTTTTTGTATATCTTATGGTTCCAAAGTTATACACCTTGTTCCAAAATTGTATTTTGGTCGAGCCGATAAATTTCAGTGCCAAAATTTCGCAGCTCGTATTTATTAAGCATGAAAGAATTTCCTGCAGGAAATATACATCACCTCCAGTTGTTTATTTTTCGTTTGTACATGTTTTTAGATTACATCTTATTGCTTATACGCTGCTTTTAAATTTTATAAGCATATATCTTTTTCTTTAGTTGTATCTTTGTTTCTTTTATCAATTTATTCTTTTGAAAGCCTGAAATTCTTTTTCATTGAAACTACATTATACATTATACATGAAAGTAATTGAAGCTATATTCTCGTGGATTCTTGATTTTTCTTCATTTAACTTCGAGAGAGGCTCAAACTATCCTATTTATTTTATTGGAGCGTCAAGTTTTCACGATCGTCTTTTTTTAATTCCAGTTTCAGCCCTTTATTGCCTTAATTGAACCTTTCCCTGGTGCTATGTATGTATACTGAGTGTCTATCTGAACTACCTGGGGTTTGAAATATGCAAATACAGTGAATTTTTGTATTTGTATATGTTGTTTAATTTCTATAAGTTATGAGACATTTATTTGATGGGTATAATCTTGAATTAAGCAAATAACTTCTATGTGGTTGTGAAAATGTCTCAATGGAAATAACACTAATATGATTTCCGGTATTATGAATGCAGTGTTGTTTTGACCCATATAACTACTTCTTCACAGATTCAAAGATCTTAGTGAAGTGAAAGTTCTATTTCTGCTTAAACTTCTACTCAAATTCTCTCAGTAGAAGATGTATTAAGTGCTTCAAACTTTGTGTATTTCACTTCATTTCGATAAAAAGTTCTTTTATCTCTTATCTTGATCAATTTTAACTATCATCGACATTTTTCTCTTCGTTTTGATAATTAATTTTCACTAATGTACCTATAAATTACGTTGATAGACCTATTGCATTTATAGATCAACGTACATTACTTGATTAGTTTTGATTATGTTTGACATTGCAGATCTGATTTAGGTTAACAAGCATAGTTGGTTGTGGTGTTATTTGGTCAAGTGTATTATCTTAATATAACTTCTTTCCTATGTGCATATACAGTCTAAGATCTTGAGTAGAAGATGTATTTAGTAGTTCCTAGATCTGTTGCCTTCCTTGCCTATGAGACACCTCACCTAGACTCCAAACATACAAGTTCGAGCAATTAATATTTAAATATTAATTCCTTTAAACATGGCTTGAAAGTATTCGCAGAAACTTTGCTAAACTAATATAAATTGATTTATTAAATAAAGGTCCAAATTATAGCTTAACCCAAGATTTTTAGTTAGACCAGTTCTTAGTTAATATTTAACATAATCTCGTGTAATATTGGTACATCTTTTCGGTCAATATTTGCAAAAATCCTTCTTACCTTTTACTATTGAAGTATTGTACTACATTTGGAAACCATTCCGGAGCAACTTATGAAATTTGAATCAACTCAATTCTTTAATTTTGTATTTAAATATATTTGGACTTGATTGCTAATTTCACGAAATTCATTCGATCCAGATCATATAGTATGCAATTTGTTGTTGTGTAGGGTTCAAGTTTGTAATCTTATGAGAAACTATTTTATTTTTCTCGGTGACATGCTATTGATTTTCATGCTACTCTATGTTACCTAGGTTTCGAGTCAAATAATTACTTGTCATGATCAAGTTTGTGGTTACATTATTAGGCTTCGTAATAAGCAATAAACATCTCATCTTACTTTGCTACTAATTATCCGAAATTAGATTATCGATGATTTGATGTCTTAGTTTTATGTATGCCAATCATATTTGACCAAATTATTCGATTTGATGTATTTTGCAGTGAGTACTCTATGTAGCAATTAAATGCTTCTCGTATATGATTTCTTCAAATTCGGGGCGACTTGGTTAAATTCATGAATGATGCAGCTGCAACGGAGTTGCTACGTGTGTGAGCAGTGAACACCCCAGTTACAAGAATCTCTTGAAATATCCAATTATTCAGGTCATTGAAGTTGTATTACTCTAATCAAATAGTCATTTTATGTTCTTTGGAGTTCCTCACTACAAGATTAAAGAAGTTATAGGAGCAGAGAATGTTTGAAAAATAAGATACAGATTAATGAAATTAAAGATCCGTCTGAAACGAAGATAAGAAGAAAAATTAAAATGTCCTTTAAGTCATGAATAGTAAGTTTGAATTGTTATAGAGAAACTTTTGTATTCATAAGCTTAGGATGGTAATGGTAATGGTTACTGTGGTTTTTGAAGTTCTCAAATTTCAAGTTTTTTCATCTTGAGAACAAGGATTTTTGTTGATTCGGTTGAAATGGTTTTCGATTAATATCATTTCTTGGAAGAGCAATGTAGTTATTACTTTATTAGAAAAATGAAACTAATATTGGTTGATTCTGTTCAGAGCTTATTTTGACTTAAAGAGCATGAAGTCGATCAGAGATTTGTGAATTCTATTCTGCATCTACCTAAGCATGAATATGCAGGCATATTATAGTTATAACAAATTCTACAATGGAATGATCAACTACATAAATGAACCAGTGGTATTTGTAAACTTTTAAATCTCTATAATTATGTCTTATTTAACCTTTCCAGTTTCATAGTTAATCATACAGTTTGTGTCTACTCTTGCCTAGGGGTGGGAATCGGGACGGGCGGGGGGTCGGGTGCGGGCGTAGCAAGAGTCTGGTCGGGCAGGTTCGGGCAACGTAAGTTGATGGTCACTTAATTTTTTGGGCGGGTCGGGCGGGCAAAATCTCTTTCTTAGTCCGCCATTGCCCGCTCGTGCCCGCTTAATTAAGCGGGCACATCAGGCAACATGCGGGCTTAATTGGGTAGCCTGACGAGCCGTTAAAATAAAATTCATTATTATCTCAAATTATAAGCCTTCCATGGAAAAACCCAATTCTAGGAGTGAAACCAGCCCAAGGTTACAAGGCTATAACAAGTTATGATACTTTAATGAAATGGAAACTGGTTTAGGGTATTTATAGGAGTTCATGCTTCTTTAGTTCCTCACAAACTATACAATATCTTTGCTTTGTTGTATGAGTTTTCCTTTTTTTGTTTTATCCCACGTGGAAGGGTAACAAAGTTGGAGAGGGTTTTGAGTGCTATATTTAAGCTCCCAATGAGTGTATCTTTATCTATTAGAGTTGTTAAATAGTTTCGCGGGCTCTAATCAAGTTCTAAACGGGCTCTAATCAAGTTCTAAACGGGTCGGGCTCGGGCGGGTAACCGTCGCAAGGTTCCCACCCGTTGTTCTTAACTCGGGCGGGCGGACGAAGTCCGATATCGCGCAACGGGCCGTGATGTACATAGCGGGGCTCGGGTACCCGCTGGCGGGTTCGGGCCCGCAGGTTTAATTCCCACCCCTAAAACGACTATTTCATTAGAGAGAGTATATTTTTTTTTAATGTGTGAAGGTCGCCGGTCGGAAAATTGACCCGTCGGCGACCTTCGCCGGTGAAGATGATGAGGTGGCGAGAAGATGAGGTGGCAGAGAGAAGCGATGAGTTGGATGAGAGAGAGGTGATGACTAGTTAACAGTGTTATAACGAAATCTGGAAAAGAGAGTCATCTGGGTATTTTTGATAAAGTAGGGGACTAGGTAGGAAACCTATCACAAAGTTGGGGCTATTAAGGAAATACCCAATTACAAAAAATGCTAGACGATCGTTCTTGCTCATCATAAAAATAATCATTATGTTTGTGTCATTTTGAAGGATTTTTCACCTCTGCCTTTTGTCCCACCATTTACTTTCTAAGAAAAAGTTAAAAAAAAATTATTGGACTTGACAAAAGTTATTTGAAGTACGGTTGTAAAAAAAAGTTATTTGAAGCACAATTTGGTGGTTATAAGGCTTTGATTGGTATGGGCCCGATAGAAAATTTTGGTGATCCTTTGATTATTATTTAGTTTTATTTTGTTGAGTTTCGTAAGATTTTCGAACACACGTGTTTAATACTTTTTTCAGAAAATGTAATTGAGAACGATTAGTATATGTTATTAACTACCACGAAATTGAATGTTATCAATTTTTTGAGTATTTATTACTTCTGTTTAATGTTTATTTATATAATAAAAAGTAGCACGGGAAACACGCAAACTCAGAATAACGTAAAACTAACTGTTCCATTTCGTGGATAAAGGTCGTACGAATTGACACGTGGGTCCTCAACCCACGAAAACTGAGGTATTTCTTAGCACTGTCCCATTTCGTGGGCATAAATAACTTCTGGTTTCCATATTTTTCGTAGCTTTGACAAGCACGAAACGGGGCGTGGTATTGTCACCCATGAAATGGGACTTAGCATATTACTTAGCATTGCCCCATTTTGTGGGCATAAATCACTTCCGGTTTCCATACGGGTCGTGGTCTTGTCCACCCGCGAAATGGGACTTAGCATATATTTCTTAGCACTGTCCCATTTCGTGGGCATAAATTGTGACGCCCTAAGACCAGCAGTTACTGATATTGTCCTCCTTTTCGCCACCACTCTCGCACGGATGGTAGGAGGTTTGGTTCGTGGCTAGAGCACTCCTAGCTCCCCCAAAAGGCCTTGGCACTTACCAAACTTGAGCATACACCTATAGCCCAGGTTTCGGACACTCTCGTGAGCGCTGTGGGACTATCACAATCCCTCACCCTCAGTGAAGAGCCGGCCTCGACTCTGATACCACTTCTGACGCCCCAATTGCAGCAGTTAACGATATTGTCCTCCCTTTCGCCACCACCCTCGCACGGATGATAGGAGGTTTTGTTCCTGGCGAGAGTACTCCCAGCTCCCCCAAAAGGCCTCAACACTTGCCAAGCTGGAGCATACACCTATAGTCCAGGCTCCGGACACTCTCGTGAGCGATGTGAGACTATCACATAAATCACTTCTGGTTTCCATATTATTTCGTAGCTTTGACCCGCACGAAAAGGTTGTGGTCTTGTCGCCCACGAAATGGAACTTAGCATATTTCTTAGTTGTCCCATTTCGTGGGCATGAATCACTTCCGGTTTCCATACTTTTTCGCAGATTTTGCAAGCACGTAACGGGTCGTGGTATGGTCACCCACGAAATGGGACTTAGCATATTTTTTAGCACTACCCATTTCGTGGGCATAAGTCATGTATGGTTTTCATATTTTTTCGTAGTTTTGACAAACACGAAACGGGTGGTGGTTTTGTCACCCACGAAATGGGACTTAGCATATTTCTTAGCACTGTTCCAGTTCGTGTGCATAAATCACTTCCAGTTTCCATAATTTTTCGATTGAAATAAAGGTCGATTCAAATTAGCAAGACGGGAAATAAATATTTCAATTGCAATAAAAGTCGTCTTACATCAAAAACCCCTTTCAAAGTCGTCTTGCATCAAAAATCACTTTCAAAATATGACATGTATTCAAAACAATAAAAAGTTTCCCAAACAAGAGCGTCTTCATCTTTCTTAATCTAACGACACATCTTCAGCTTCTTTGGCTATCAACTACGCGATTTGCGCCATAGTCTCCTTTGTCTTTGGAGAAATGGGCTCGCTTTGACCACCCCACATGTCCTCAACTCTTTAACAAATTTTCCTAAACGAGATTTCTGGAAAAAAGAAATTATATGATGTAGTTTAGTACTAAAGTTCGGTGATTAATAAAAATTCAACTCCTTAAGTTGTATTACTTACCATTTTTTTTAACTTGCTTTCATAATCTTTTGGAGCTGGAGGAGGAGGAACTTCTCTAACTCTTACATAAATTGGTTGCATACCTTTAGGTGAGAAACCGTTGCATACCATGACATGTCACCCTCTACAGTTTGTCCGGGAGTAGTCATAGGGCGACGAGATGAATTAGATACGGTCTTCTCTGTTTTCCCATTCCCAAGCAGTTGATAGATCGTAATAAGGCATCTACTGTAGGGATTTACACCCTTCTACTAGTGTTTATAGCGTAAATATGACATCTAATGTCTACACTAGTATTCCCAGGATCACATGCAAAACTAGTAATTAATCTAATGGAGATAGTAGATTACCTTAATCGC
>BEHA01004001.1:202535-213506 GCA_002897215.1 Eschscholzia californica subsp. californica
TGCTCTGGACGCGTCCAGAGGACGCATCCAGGAGCTTCTGGTCCGGCCAGGAAGCTTCCTGGCCGGACACTAGGGTTTTTCAAAACCCTAGTTTCCAAAAAGAAAAAAAAAAATTTTTTTTTTTTTTTTTCTTATGCAACTCTAAGTTGCTATTTTCCAATTTTAAAACTTTTCTTAAATTTTTGAAATTCCTTTTAGAACACTTCTAAAAAAAATTTTTAAAACTTTTAAATTTTTCCAAATTTGTTTTGAGAGCTTCCTAAAGTCAAAACTACTCTTTTTAGAACACTTCTAAAATTCTAAAATTCTAAAATTCCAAAATTTTGTTTTTCAAAAGTTTCCAAAACTTAAAATCAACTCTTAATCAAACCAATTTTGGATCAAAATCTAGGTTTTTGAAATTTTTCAATGAACAATTTTGAAAAATCTTTGAATCCAATTCAAAATTAATCAAATTTTATGTTTTAAAATCTTTTTAAACATAACTATCAATTTAATCAAGCATGGATTATGTAACACCCAGATCTTGAGTCAGAGAATCGGACGAGTTAGAGCGCCGAGCGGATTCAGTGGTTTCTTTGGGGTTTGGTATTGGATACGTATTTTGATTGATTCAGATAGCTCATTGAATAGTTCTCGAAATATTATGAATTTTGACTGGTCACACGAAATTATCGACCATGGTTTGGATATCGAGTCGTATTCGGCAATTTTCTTCGGTATCGAGTTAAGAGGGACAATATAATTTCTTCATGGTTGGTTGTGGGAGGAAGAAGAAAAGAAAAGATTAACTAGGGGGTCAAAAAGTAATCGATGGGGACTGGATTAGCAGACCATAAGATTAGAGGGACTGATTTATGAGGTATATAGAAATTATGGACTGAAAAGTAATTAAATTATGTGGCCACTTCATAAGGGGACAAGTGGTACCCCATTTGCTTCAAGAATGAATTTACGCCCACTTCCTTCCTTTTCACCGTGCATGTATGGGACGAGGTGTTAAGTGTAGGATTTAATTGAATTTAAGTGTGGACCCCACTTCCTATTAACCCTTTAAATCCAGAAATCCAATTCTCTGGTTTGAGAAACAAACTCAATTTCAACCGTGAGGAGTGAGAAGCGATTAGTTTTGGCCGTGAAAGTGTCTCAATTTCAGTTGTCGATTTCTTTGCGCCCGGTTATCGGAATTCGACGAAATTTGTTCCAGGTAATTCTATTCGATTAGTTCTACATATCTATCCGTTTAGAATTTTCTATGTCGTCCTAATTTGGTGGTTATTTGGTTGTTATTTCGATAACTGTATGGTTGGGTATAATTTCATTTGGGATCGAAATTTGGAGCTATTTAGACGATTATTATTCAATTTCTTCGAATGATTTGTGTTCAGAAACATGTTTAAGAGATTATGGACTATTTCGGAGTGTCCAAATATAGACGGGGTGCTGCCGAATTATTTTAGTGCTCGAATTTCATATTTGGATCAGTTTTATAATGAATTGGAATGAAGATGGTTACCCGAACCTTGCCATATTTAACATAAATGGATAGGTTGAGTTATGGATTCGTAACACTAGGTTCATTTCATGATTTGATAGTTCAAGATTCATAATATTTGGTTCATTATATAATTTGTCAGCTTATGGGGTATCGGAAATGTAAAATAGAGTTTGTGGGAAGTTGGTTGGTTAATTTGTTTGTATTTCAGTTATTCGATGGGACGTCTCAGTGATCTCTTTAGTGCCGATAGGACATTTCTAGTATAGTTTCATTCATTTTATGCATTCTTGCTCTGCAAGAGGACTCTGACTCTTGACAGTTATGTAACTGTCAAATGACCGTTTTGCCCTTTCATATTTCAGTAGGACTAATGAACTGCAATAGGGAGTTCGAGGAGAAGTGGAGCTTAGTCTGGAGCACCATTGGAGGCGCAAGAAGAGGTAGGATCCTATGAATCTTACTTGGAGCACGGGTATTCCCCGTTTCACCATTATATGTATAGGCATTTTCTTCTTTTTATAGTTCTCTAGTTCAATTTATGATATGATATTGTATGATATGTATGTATGTGGTGTACTCTATGTTATGGATGTTTCTCTTTTCAAAATAAATTGGTTTTTCTGAAAAATAATCACATGGAGGCGGAATCGCTTGATCTGTGTGATCGTTTTGTGTGAATTGTAAACACGTGGTGGCGGAATCGCTTGAGCTGCGCGTATAACATGGAGGCGGAATCGCTTGATCTGTGTTACGTGTAATGGTTGTTTTACCACGGGCATTGGTTGGTCCCCTTGTTTATTTTATGTTATGGATTAGCCATGAATTATGTCAAGGGTTACACTCGGTGCGTGGCCAGCCGTTTGGTAACGACCATTCTAGTTTACCCGGAATGGGGTCCGGAGAGGATGGGAGTTGGGGTATTCCGACCCTTGGAGTGATTAGGGGACTGACCCAATGCCATGCTTGTTTATTTATTCTGTTAAACCACTGGTGTGTGTGGTTTGAATTCTGTTGTGAATGATACTTACAATGTTTTCACCGAAATGAAAGAGGGTGTTTACCCGAGTTTTCTTAATAAGAAAATACTAATTCCCTGAAAGTGGACACTTGTAAAAGCTTGGCTTTAAATAGGGTTTACCCTACCTTGAGACATGAGAACGCTCTTCTCCTTTGGGTTGATGGGACCTTTAGGAGGGCTCTGTTCTTGTAGCTTTGGGAGCCTATCAGATCATTTAATACTATTATAGGTTCATGCATATGTTTGGGTATTCTTCGAATGGTCAATGAGTTACCTTGCGAGGAAGCGTCAGATCTGGCCGGAGATAGGACGCGCCTCAAGATGAGATAATTGTATCGCCGTGGGTATATGGCTCTGCTACACGACGATGCTCTTATAGTCGTCTGGGTAAGTCATGACATATTCTAAGCGTATCATTGTTTGGGTGAGATTTACTATTTGATGCGTATCGAGATCACAAGCCAGCCCGATGGGCGATGATGACGAAGGGAGAGTTACGGAAGCTCTTACCGGGGTATTACGTGGATCCATGTGTACACTGCAGTAGTCAAACGTTCGATAAGGCGCCGCCTGCCTACGCACTAACAAAGGCCGAACGGTTCTTCCTAGCCGAATAGTAGGTGACCCCGACTGAGGGCGTATTCAGTCGTGATCTTGGTAAGCTAGAAGAATTATCTTGCTATATTGCTTTGCTTCGTGTGCATATTGATATCTCTGTATATATCTGTATATATGTAACACTTATAACTATTGATATATTAAAATGTTGATGTGTGTGGTGCAGGTAGGATGTCTAGGTATCCTACTGAGCTGACCTTCGGGTTATCTCATTCCTATTTGTTGTTGTTCAGTTGCAGGTATTGGTGACCCGGAGTGACATAGTTTACTTCGACGGTTCACATTATATAAGATTATAATTTCTATTATATTTTCAACATAATCACAACGTTAATATTATATATGTATCATCTAGAATAGTTAGGATCGTTCTCTCACTCGTTTGCGATTGTACACATGCAAATAGTATGCACATTATCATTTTTTATTTCATGTTATTGATATTTAGAAGTTTGTGAGATATGTATGAATGTTGACAGGTTTTTCAGGTTTGATATGTTCAATTTATAGAGGAAACTCTGTCCAAATTCAGTCTTTTCTGTGAATTGTTCATATAAATGAATTCAAATTGTTTTTATCTTTATGAAAACTATTTTTGGGTTACATATATATTCCGAGCATATTTTCGAAAGGTTTAAACTATATTTGATTTTCCGTGGTGTTTGTTCTCGATTTGTAACCCGTGATTAGAGTTTTGGCTTGGGTTTATATTTGAAACTGGTTTGAGTTAGTATTAGACCGAGTTTCTTTTATAAACTGTCTGGCAAACCGTGATTCGGAACACGGGGCGTCACAGATTAGTTTGAAATTCAATCAAATTGAGACTTTTAAAACACTTTTAATTATCAATGTGATTCTCAATTTGAAAATTTATTGAATCCTATCAAATTATGAGTTAAAAATACCTTTTAAAATACTTTTATAAACTCAATTTTCAAACTATCAAGCATATGAATTAGTTCGATTCTTAGCAAAAACTAGCTAATAGCAAGAGGCTCTGACGCCACTGTAGGGATTTACACCCTTCTACTAGTGTTTATAGCGGAAATATGACATCTAATGTCTACACTAGTATTCCCAGGATCACATGCAAAACTAGTAATTAATCTAATGGAGATAGTAGATTACCTTAATCGCTTTTCCCTCGAACTAGTTGAATTGATTGAAGAAGACCAAGAGCTTCAAGTGTAGCTCCTCTACTTGGGACACGAGCAATCAATTTGATCTCCCACCTTGTTGTATAGCTAGCACACCAATGGTGGTTGGAAAAGAAGAACACCTTCTTCTTTGACTAGATTGATAGTTAATGGGAATTAGCTCACTTTCTCCTCTCTACTTGATGTGGTAGAGTAAGAAAGCTTAGAGAGAAATTCCACACCTTATTCTCTGCCCTAAGAGTGTTTATATAGAACCCTAATAAGAATCCACCTCCTTTTAGGTTTCCTAAAACACCCTTTAGAATAAGATTTAGGGAAATAGTCGAAAATAGCAACTATTGGTATTTTCTCAATTCCCTAAGGAGGAGGTGTCCAAACACCACGAAAATTTTAAGATATAATTTTTATTATATCAGCAACTAACCCTCCAAAATTCAGCCCAATCCGAGTCCTAGAAGTACCCAAACCGGTCTAGGCCCAAAAACCCTGTTTTTGGCCTTTTTGTACTATCTTTGCCTAATTCCTTTTAGGCCTATGAGATATGTTTATGGGACACTCCCATGATTATATCTCACTCCCACTAGTCATATCCTAGATCAATTTGTCACTCTTATGTGTAACCCGTTGTAGGATCCGATCGATGTTAGCCGCGAATTACTTCGTAATTCGACGATCGTAGTTGGTCTCTAGCTACAACTCTACGATCCCTAAATCAATCGGACTTGATGATCTTCCACATCAATTGTCCTATCCGACAAATTGTTCGCATTGTCACCTTGGTCGAAGGACATCTCCTTCAACTCCTTCATCTACCTCTTGCTCGTCAATACAGACTTTAGTGGATCATGTTCACGAGGAGGTTTTGGAATGGATTGAACATATCCGAGCTGACAGAGAGTTTGTTGAGGGTATAATAAGCCAATGACATCGAAATAGTCAATCATCCCATGATAGTACAACAACTCGTCAGCTTCATAATGATCTCCATACTTCCCGTAAGAATCCCAGTCAACCTGCCCCAAAACAACTTAAATTATAAATATTCATTTCGAAGTAACTAAAACTATTTTACGTATGAAAATTATATGGAGTATATGACTTAACTTCTGTAGCTATCAGGTTGTTCAATTTTTACCTATAATCTATAAGTGTTTTCTTTCTAGCTTGGACCCTAGCAGCCTTAGGTATCCATTTCCCAGCCAATGCCAACCTTCTTGAAATTCCGATTTAACATCCCATTTATTAAGACTAGGAAAATGCTCGTAAAGCCAAACCTAAGAAAATGCTTCAGAGATTCAATAAACTAATTATAAAAATAATTAATAAAAGGATTGAGTACGAAACTCGCACGTATCATAAGAAGGGTAAAGCATCCACCCATCTATTTCACTTCAAACCCGGTCGCGGTTGACATTTGATGCAGCAGGTTAGCAAGGCAGGCAGAGCCCCATGAGTATGTATGGACCTTGTCCAACTCTTCAAGACACTGAAGGTATTGAACATTCACCATCTTCCCACTCTTGTCGGGGCAAATACAAGATTCGACAGCGTAAAGTAAATACACCTCGCTGCATACTCCTTCTGCCTCGAATAATTGTTCTTCGACTTTCCAAATTTTTCCTTCAGGAAATCTAATTTAATAGTTTTCAAATGCCCGTTTTTTAAAGCTTCCTTTGCCTCATTACGGGCAAGTCCGAGAGTTCGATTCATCAAAGTTAACATTTCTTTCACGTTCATTGTACCACTTGTTACACCATTTACCGCATTTCCATCAACAGGGAGATCAAGGATGTGTTTTACATCGTTAAGTGTGATCCTCATCTCCCCAAACGGTAAATGGAAGGTGCTGGTCTCTGGATAAGACCTCCCCAAGAAAAGCACTAATAAGTGGCTTGTCTGACCTTCGATACACATGATCAATTATCAATTGAAATCCGGATTTTTGAACCGTTTCTTGTACGAAGATGCACTCTTTGTTGAGCTCTCATTTATCAATCCACCCAGCCGTGGGCTTCACGATCAAAACTCGTTCCAGAAACTAGAAACCAAAGCGTAATTAAGGAAAATAAAACAAAATAAATAAGATAAAAGATCAAAATAATTGACCATTCAGATATAAACTTATACCTTGCCTTGCCATGCCATATATGGTTGGCAATGTGCCACCTGTAGAACTTAAGTAACGATTGGTCCACAGGGAACCAACCTCGTCAGTCAGATAGGATTCTTCAACTTGTTGTGCCTCTTCTTCCGATGTTTCGCATCCTTCTCTCGCTTCTTCGCCTCCTTTTCCCGACTCCTCGCCCGACTCCTCGCCCGACTCCTCGCTTGAGACGTCCCGTGATTCTTCTGTCTGCTCTATGTTCACGATTTTATCACCCGACTCGTTTGACTCGTCGTCCGCCAAGGTAGGTTGCTGCCTCATACTTCTCCGAGCCTTTTGTTTGGTGTGTAACTCATGACGTCGGACACGTTCAGACATAGTAGGGGGGTTTCCCCTACCGCTACGAACCACATCACGTGGAGGGGACACTTGAGCAAGTTGATCCACTCTCTATTTTTTACGCCTACATGTCAAATTATTTCTAATAAATCATCAGTAATAGAACGTGGTTGTACATTTGGGAAAATTTTTGTGGCTTGTCGACCCACTAAAGGGTCTTTTCGTGGCTTGTAGAACCACAAAAATCTCGTGAGTTCGAGACCCACGTTGCTTTTCGTGTTTCTGATAACCACGAAAATTTCGTGGTTCTCCTGCGCATGAACTATTCGTGTATCCCTGGTTCGTTCTTACCCAAACAAAATCGTTTTCAAACTTAACCAAACAAAATCCCTAAACCCTAAACACAAAAAATCATCCAATACCTATACCCTAAATAACCAGTACATCCTAAACTCCCAATAGATCATAAGTTTACGAAATTCAAGAAATAGAACCCTAAGTTACAAAAATCAAAACCCTAGGTTTAAGAGATTATAATGATGAAGAATGAGAAGAATTATTACCTCTCTTGAAGACTATTTTTTGATGTTTGAACGAACCATACATGAAGATGAAGAATGGGAAGAATTTCTTGATGATTTCTCTAGGTTTTTTTTCTCACTCTCTCTAAGAATGTTAACCGTTAAAAGGAAGAAGAAAGTGGGATAGGAAAGTGTGATAAGAGAGTCGGATATAAGAGTACAAAAGGACCTATCAGAAAAAAAAAAAGTATCTGGACCTGTTCAAAAATATTTTCCATAAAATTTGTTTCCCAGAAAACTTTCAAAATTTTGCATAATTCCTTTAAATTTCACACCCGGCTAACTATTTTGCTTTCCCTAAAACGCTAGCTTATATTTATCCACTCGGCTGTCAATTATTAATAATATGCTAGTTTTAAAGGCGCCTCAGAGGTGTTAACTCCCTTGCACAAAACAGGGGAGGGGGAATATGTGGGTGAAAGAGGCGTCTTTATAGTTTATAGAAGGCGCGTTTAAAATTCCCGAGAAGAATATTCAAGGGAGGCCCTGCCAGCTTATCCAACAAGAGAAAATTTTGTTTTACCGGCGCGGTGACCGACCACCTTTTTAGCTTCGTTTCCGAACCTACAATTATGACCGTTGTCCCGAACCGAAATAAAATTTCAAAACTCATTTAACAGCCCACGACCGTTAACTACCCACGTCCCCTAAAACCCTCTCTCCCTTATCTCATTCTGTCTGTTTTCTCTCTCTCTCTCTCTCTCTCTCTAAAACAGAACAACAAAGAAACGCAAAAATGGTTTCTAGAATCATGAAGAAAACCCCATCAAAACCTAGCAAAGAACGCAAAAATCGTCGGAGAAAGAGAACCCCTCTGAAGAATCTCACAAATGCTTCATCAATCGTCATCGCGTCGATCAACAAATCGATCTTAACTTGTCAACGTCGTTTCATCAAATTCTTTTCAAAACTCACAAACATCGGAACCCCAAATCGTAGAAAACAGGGGTTTCATCTTTTGAAGAAATACCCAAATCATGAAGAACGATTAGAAGAAAATCGTTTATGTCGATCGTTGAACTTCAACAAGATCGATGTGCTTCCGCCATTGTTATCATCTGAAAAAAGAACAATCTTTCTTGATGTAGATGAAACATTGATTCATTCAAGAACAGATCCACCACCAGAGAAATTTGATTTCATTGTTCAACCTAGAATTGATGGTGAATTAATGAATTTCTACGTATTAAAACGTCCGGGTGTTGATAAATTACTCGAATCGATATCGAAAAACTTTGAGATTGTTGTTTTTACTGCTGGGTTGAAAGAATACGCATCACTTGTTCTTGATAAGATTGATACGAATAGAGTAATTTCTCATCGTCTTTATCGAGATTCGTGTAAAGAAATAGATGGAAGATTTGTGAAAGATTTGTCTGAATTAGGAAGAGATTTAAAGCGTGTAGTACTTGTTGATGATAACCCAAATGCATATATTAATCAACCTGAGAATGCACTTCCTGTGCGTCCGTTTGTTGATGATCTCGAGGATAGAGAACTAGAAAAAGTTATTAAGTTTTTTGAAGCATCAGAGTATTATGAAGATATGAGAGATGCTGTCAAAAATTTCATCTGGAAGGAAGAAGGTCAGACATTGGAGATGTTTTGATGTTTTTTCTTTTCATGTTATTTATGAAATTTGTTTGTAATGAATGATTATATGTTCATTAAGGTTATTAGGGAAACAAAAATATTGTGTTTTATCATTCCTATTTAACTAGTAGTACTATAAGAAAAATGACATTTTATATAGATTTTGTTTCTCTATTAATTCAAATTTGAGCTCTATGAATTAATATTTACGACGGTAAATTCCACACAATACGCTAAAATTACTTTTACTTCTGGATTTGTTCGAGTAATTGGGATCTTAGAACAATGTTGAAGACAGGGTGTGACTAGAACATATGACCACTGTGAGGGTATGAAATTGCGATTAAAGAAGCCAAGAAGACCGGATCATTGACCGGAAATCCGACCTTCACCTGTAAATACTTGGGCACCGACAACGTCTTTGGGCTAAACTTGTGACAAGAGACAAACCACACGTGACCGTAAGATCCTTGGGACACCGGGATAGTGCCGACCTAAGGGGGATTCGACGGTCAAGTTAGTAAACTTGACAAAAATTGAATATAAATAATAATCCAGAGATTGAGCTATGGAGTTATTTATCTGACCAAGACGATCGTCAGCAAAATAGGTGATACAATCTGGTGTACTCTTGCCTAATTCTCTGGTTGTCGAGGGAGATAAAATGCTTGCACCCTTTGATCGTGAGGAGTGAGAGAAAGATCGGTCGTCTTCCCTTGATCAAGTGGTCGTCAAGAGAGAGAGAGAGTGGTTGCTCTTCTTGATCGGGTGGTTGTCTGGAGAGAGAAAGATCAATTATCTTCCTTGATCAGGTGGTCGTCTGGAGAGAGAAAGATCAGTCGTCTTCCTTGATCAGTTGGTCTCTGGAGAGAGAAAGATCAGTTGTCTTCCTTGATCAAGTGGTCGTCAAGAGAGGGATGATGATAATCGTAGTTGTAGATTGCTTGTAAGAGGTCTGGAGGATCGATGTGAGAGAAAAAGTAAGTGGTCAGTTGATTGCGGAAGAATTGGATGTTTTAGTCGATGATCTGATGTCCCGTATCATCCCATTCTCAGTCATTTTAAAGTGTTTCGTGGTCCACTATCTCTTTTGATCAACTTTCCCTTGTGGTGAGTTGTCACCTTGAATGTGGTAACACACGGAGCTGGTACAATGAATGCGAATATCGTACTCCCACCAAAGGATATATTGATGATATCCTTGGCGAACCATTATCTTGAATAATAGTTATGCCTCAACGGGTATGGGAAAGAGGTCCGCAAATAATAACCAACTTTTTTGTCCAGGGCTAACTTCTTTATCCATTGCTGACTTCTTTATCCAGGACTGACTTCTTTATTTAATGCGCGTGCATTTTCTCGTCACCCCGGGTGCTTGAAGATGAATGGGTCAGGCCCATTCGTTATTTGGTTAATGACTTTTAGGGTCTTCTATTCGTTATTTGGTTAATGACTTTTAGGGTCTTCTCATTTATCATCTTAATGATCTTTCATTTTGTGATCTTTAGGGTCTTTCTCATTTCTTTCAACTAAATAAAAGGTCTTTCTTATTTTGTTATAGTAATGTTGTGCTCTTTTAGCTTCATGTTGTAATTAAGTTTTGTAAGTCTTAAATTATAATTTACTTTTGTACGTCTAATGTTGTACTCAAACTTCCAAAAAAAAAAAAAAAATGTTGTACTCAAAAGAGTCAAAAGACTCAAAACCATGTAAAATGTATTGGATTGGAATCCTACACATAAATTAAATTTTGATTTAAAATAAAAAATTGCCTTTTAAATATTTTAGATATGAACCTTACTTTTTGTCAATATTCGTAACGCCCAAAACAACTAATATTAAGGCGTCACAGCACGAGTGACATGCTCGTGTGAACAATATTAACATCCTACCCCGAACAATTCAATCACTTTACTAAGCTAAGATATACGGCTTCCGGTCCTATTCCTCTAAGAGCAAGTCCAACCCCAGCCGGGCTGAGGCCATAAATTCAAATTTATGGCCTCAGCCCCCCGCTCCAAGCCCAGCCGCTTGGAGCGGAGGCTGGGGTCGGCCATTCAGTC
>BEHA01004001.1:216147-237545 GCA_002897215.1 Eschscholzia californica subsp. californica
GTTTATTTATCAGTAACATTTCTTATCTCACATACATTTTATTATATGTTTTATACATAACACATTTGTGTATTCACTGTGTTACATCTTTTGTATACGTAAAGACTATAATGTATTTCTTTAACATAACATATTCTGCACCGTCAAAAACATCTTATCTGTAAACATTATACAAGCATTAAACATTTCATATAATTTATGAAACACTGTGCATTTTACACTATTCACAATCCATCCTGTTTCCCACATAATCCATTTTGTATATGCAGTTAGGTAATTAATCATAGATTTTCAACCTCATTCATCAAACGGATTAGAGAAGATGACTCTGAAATTCGATGGTTGGGGTAACATTTCTTATCTTACATACATTTTATTATATGTTTTATACATAACACATTTTGTATTTAATGTGTTACATCTTTTGTCTACGTAAACCTTATAATGCATTTCTTTGACATAACATATTCTGCACTGTCAGAAACATCTTATCTACTGTAAACATTATACAAGCATTAAACATTTCATAAAATTTATGAAATATTGTGCATTTTACACTATTCACAATCCATTCTGTTTCTCATATAATCCATTTTCTATATGCAGTCAGGTAATTAATCATAGATTTTCAACCTCATTCATCAAACGGAGTAGAGAAGATGACTCTGAAATCCGATGGTTGGGATAAAATCTCCACCCACGTTGGTCAACTATTTCTGGGGGTGCTAAAGCATTTAGATTCGCCCTTCGTCAATATAGTATAAGTCTCAGTCACGATTTAAAGTTGGTTAGCTATTCTCTGGGGTGCGAAGGCATTTAGGTTTGTCCTTCGTCAATAAAGTATAAACATGGGTCACGATTTCAAGTTTGTGAAGAATGATTTAAAGCGTGTCACTGCAGTTTGCCCTATAGAAGACTGTAATTGGCGAGTTCGTGGTTGAACACCGTTGAAATGAAAATCTATGGTTGGGCACCATTGAAATGCAAAGGAATGAATTTATGATTGCTATGGTAAAACACATTATGTTCCAACTTATTCTCCTTATTGTGCGTGTTTTATATAACTTTCAGTAATCAATATATGTTTGTCAGATGAAAATACTTATTTTGCCGCCAACAAAATTTATATTTTTCAACTTGAAGTTTATCGGGTGTTTGGGTGAAAGTATAACAGAACCGTTTTTTGCTGTTTACAGAACAACATTTGTATATGATAAACATATTTAAGTAGACGAAAAAGCACATTTTGCTTCAAACAAAATAGATAAATTTCAGCAACAAATTGTATTTGCTAACAAAATTACATTGGTTCTTAGTGAAAATTATCAAAAGATTTTCCATTTTCGATTTGAAATCTGGTATAAATTATTTCCCAATCTGGCATAAATTTAGGCTCTCCAACCACATCAACCATGCGACCTCCAATTGACTTCCCTTTATCTTTTTTGTTCTTAGAATTTGTTCCAACAATCTGCAGGAAAAAAAATTGATTTAAGTTTATGAAATCAACAACATCCAATCAACAATTAATATTATTTATCTACCTAAATAGGAAATGTCCGATAAAGCACACATATTGCCTCTGCTAATAAACTTTCACTTTCACCTTTTGTATTTTTACTCGATAATAACACATCATTTTGCGTAAAAAATGTATCTTGTTACGTATTACAAAAATATAATTTTTACTTGATAATAACACATCAAATTGCACATTATTATGAATGGAAACCTCGTCTTGTAAATCAAAATATGGAAAATCCTAACATAAAACATGATATGAAACAACATGTTTATGAACAGATAATATATGAAATGGATGGTACAAAATGTGTTTTGTAATAAACAATTTATGAAATGGTACAGACGCTGAAACATAAGTTAAAGATGAACCCCTAAAAAAAAGCTGAAGATGATGAAACATAACCTTGAAGAAGAAACAATATAAATGAAAACATAAAGAAAGCTTCAAGATAAAAGGGTACAAACCTTAATAAAAAAACATTACCAATTGTTAATGGAGTTTGAAGATGAAGAAGAAGTTTGAAAATGTTGATGATGAATCATTCGTGGCATTTTGTTTCTGACTTTTAGAATTCCGGTTGTGCTTTACAATGTGTTTATGAACCTTCAGAAATGTAAGGTGAAAAAACAAGAACTATTGAGAGATCTAGAAAGAGAGTGAGAGATGCTTCATCTCGGTTTAGGTGAAGAAACTCTAGGGTTTTAGAGAGGGAGACAAACTGTTTTCTAGAGAGAAAAAGATTTGGTTGTCCGACTCTCTAAAATTTGCGCGAGAATTGAGGAGAGATTGGTTCGGCATAGATTTCATGTCTACGAGGGTAATAAGGTCCAAAGTGCTAAAGGACTAAAATCCCTTTTGTGGGACCCTAATCCCGTTTTGAATTTTATTTTAGGCACCATCCCCAATGACCCCACATTTTAATCCATTTCTTCCTCCCCAAACTTTTTTTTGGAACTAAGAGCATCTCTAGTGCAACATTTAAACTGAAAAACTCATAGTGCCAGCTATGGTTTTTTGAATTTTTTTGTAAAACACTCTCTCCACGCAACACTCAAATTGGATCTCAAAATGACATGACATCATTTAATTTTGAGATATCTCAAGATGAAACTGAATATTTGAGATTTCTTTAGAGTATCTCAATTGGCCACTCCATATTAAAAGCAAATCTAACCATCTAGAAAATGAAACCTATGTCATTTTTAACTTTTTACACTGTTGCATTGAAGATGTCTTTTGAATTGAGGATCTCAACATTGATATCTAGGAAAGAGAAACTCAATTGAGCCTTGACACATAGGACAATTTGAATTTTTTTTTCGAGTTTTGCATCGGAGATGCTCTAAAGTTCTTATAAAACTTAAGTGGATTTTATTTTATAGTTTAACTTTAGTTCAAATTTTTAATTTGTAGAAATTATAAGGACATGTTGTTTGAAGTTTTCATCAGAAAATAGTAGATGGTATTTTTCTGTCTCTTTTTTTTGCAAGTTTTTTCTCTCAGAATATATGAATACTAGGTATAACCCGTGCCTATAGGGCACGGAAAATTTCGTTAATTACAAAAGGTATTGGGTATGGATTAAAATTTTGGGAATCTGAAATTAAAATAGTTTGGAATCCAAATGAAGTTGGTGAACACCTTTAATTCACAAAATTGATTTTGATATATTAAATCACAAACTTATAATAGAACTTGCAGGAAAATCACAATTCGTGGAGAGACATCGATATGAACAATAATAACCAACGAAAGATATAAAATGTTAAACAATTCATATTTCTAACTTTCCTAAAAGGTTCATTAAAATCAACTCCTTCTCTACAAGGGTCCGTAAGTTAAAAACCCAAGCTTTGGGATAATAGAAAACCAAGCAAGAAGTTATAGATGTGGCTTCAATGAAATGACAGTCAAGAAGTGATCTTACAGATTAAGACATCAATTTCCATTTTTCACGGTCAGCCTTTGATACTCGTAAATCAGTTTAAAAACTCCAAGCATGAATAAAGAAAGCGTTGGAAGCAAAGTAAAACAAAGTTTTTTTTTTAACTCAAAGCGTGTTCTGTTATCACCAATGAAGATCATAAAGAGAGATTTGAGGACTAAATTTCGGTATGAAGTCAGAAGCTTACGTCACCGAATGATTATTAATTTTTTTTCTTTTTTGAACGTTTGCCTGAACTTTATCCGATTATTTCACAAAGTACGGATGAAATCAAAGAGAAATTCGTAAGAATCCACCTTATCAATCAAACTAGCTAAACGTAGGGGTGAGCAACAGTCAGTTTTTTTTAGGTTTTGGCTCGAGCCGAAGCCGAAATAAGTGGCGGTTTGACTAAATCGTCGGTCGAAGTCGAGTCGATCATTCGGCCGGCCGACATGGTTTGACTCGGCTTGGTTCGGCTCGGTTGAGTTCGATTGATCGGTTTAACCGAACACAATTTAGAGAAAATTGTAAACTAATGTTATTCATTTCATTGCATATGTCGAAAATAAAAATTAAGAACTCATCGTACTTTTTCGCCATTACATATGCCAAGAATAAAAATTAAAAATTCATCGTACTTTTCCACCATTAAAAAAAAAGTGCGAATACAAAATCTATAATTTTAAGTTATTAACTAAGAATAGGTTGTGGTAAATAGAAAATTAGTGAAGACTTACCTTTAAAAACTTGCAATCAACTTGAATAGGTGGTTGATGAAGCCCACAACAACAACTAGGAAGGAGGAAGGATAAAAGTATGGAAGACTTGATTAGGGGTTTTCTAATTTTTTCCTTTTCAGTTTAACACTTTCTAACTTTACAAAATTATTATTTCATTTTTCCTTAGGGTCCGGTCGGTTCGGTTTGGACGGTATTTAGAAACTCAAGTCGAGACCAAACCAGACCGATTTTGGGTTGTTCGATTTTTCGGCCGAACCGAGTCGAACGGTGGTCGGTTCGGCCCAAAAACCGATCGGTGCGGTTCGACTTAGTTTTATTCGGCCAATTGGTTTGATTTTTTCTCACCCCTAGCTAAACCTACAGAAATAAAAAGTAAATCTGAATTTTAAAAGGAATTAAATTATGTTATTATATATTTCATTAAGTAGAAAAAGATATTAGTAGCCATTTCAATAATCCGTGAAAACAATCTAAATAATTAAATTTAAAAGGTCAGTAAAATTGAATCTACAAAAATTTAGGAGGATTTTTCTTAGTTGATTTCTTTTTCCGAAAGTGTAGATTAGCGGGCTTCGGAACTCTATACCAAATACAAAACGAATAACCAAAACTATCGATCTAAGAAAAATAATTTTAGGTTCAATACATTAGTCAGGTAATTTAAAGTACCTTGTAATCCATCTTGAAGATACTTCAACTATTAAGCGTAAAATATAAGGCCCACAATAATCAACATGAAAGAGTTAGAGAGAGCCAAAAACAAATCAAATTTGATTCAAAATTGAACAGAGAGAACCCAATGATTGAAACAGAAGGAAGAGAAAGAGACAAGATCTAGAAAAATAAAATATAAACTCAATTCATCCATTATATTAAGGTAATTATAGAGAAAATACTCAAAATCCTGATCATCCCCAATAATATCTAGGGAAGTTTTATAAGGCCTCCCCAATTTTGTTAAAAGGCCTCCCCATGAACCATTTTACTTGCTAAATTATCACTGAGGGAAGGCCTTTTAACAAAAATGAGGGGGCCCTATAAAATCTCCCTAATATCTATTATATAAAACAGAAGGGAAAACGATGACTGGGACAAACATCCTTATTTAATTATGCATATTGTCTAGAAGCCCTTCTCAAAATTTAAAATATAGTCCTTCGTAGAAATAAAGTTACCTATTTAAAAAACAATAATCTTTTCCTTCGTAGAATTAAAAATCTTTTTTCAATAAATGATATTGTCTAAACAATAATCCTTTCCTTCTTAGAAATAAAAATCTTTTTTTTTATAAAGGATATTGTCTAGAAGCCCTTCTCAAAATTTAAGACATAGTCCGTCGAATGCATAAAGTTACCTATTTAAAAAATAATAATATTTTCATTCTTAGAAATAAAAATTCTAATTTAAGAAAAAAAGAAACAAAATAAATTTCAAGGGTTAAAAAAAAAATTAAAATATCTCTCTCTCAATAAAATAATAACTAATTTAAAAAAAAAGAAACAAAAATAGTAACTAATAAAAATCTCTCTCTCTCAATAAAATATAACAATAAATTTCGTAACATTTGGTGGATACAAATATACCTAGAAAAATCAAATCTATTATACAAAATAATCCCGTGTAATAGATTATTACACGGGATATTGTCTAGAGGCCCTTTAATTTTTACAATATAATCCCTTGCTATTAAGGATATATCAAAGGTCTAAATCAAATCTATTATATAAAATCGATTTCTCCTAATTAATACCAACCCATGAAAAATCAATTTGGAAACATTTTATTCATGCATTGTCATAGTATATTACCCGGATCCCGGATTGCTATAGTATGGAAACAGGCAAAAAAAGTGTTTTCTGTATTGAACAGGTCAAAAAAGTTGGCATTCGCAGTTGGTTTCCAAATTGCCATAGTATGGAAACATGCCGAGAAAATTAGTCCAATTTGGAAACTATAGAAAGATATATTGTCGGAGCAATTTTAAAGTTCATACATTAATTCGGAAATTAATTTGGGAACAATTAATACCGAAACAAATTATATGAAAATAGATTTATTAAGCGATATTTCTCAAATAGCCCCCAACTTTGTGACCAGCTTCCTGCTTAGCCCCCTACTTTAGCAAATATTCCCATATGGCCCCCTTTTTCCGTTATCTTTAACTTTCCGTTACTCTCACTCCTCCATCTCATTTCCTCTCTCTGTCAAGTCACCTAACACGTCACATCATCATCTTCTCCGACATGGGTCGCCGACCGGCCAAATTTCCGGTCGGCTACCTTCAAACCTCAAAAAAAAAAAATATTCTCTTCTTCTTCCTCTCTCTCTTTTTCTTCTCACTCTCTCTCTTCCCTTCTATTCTCACTCTCTCTCTTCCCCTCTCTTCTCACTTTCTCTCTCTAAAAAAAATATTTTTTTTTTAATTTCATCTATCCTCTCTCTCTAAACTCCGGCGAAGGGGGTTTCCCTTTGCCGGAGGTCGGGTAGACCTTGAAGGTCTGCCGAAACAGACCTTCATGGTCTATTCCGACAGATCTGAAAGGTCTGTTCGAGCATCAAGGTCTGCTCGAACAGACCTTCACAGTCTACCGGAACAGACCTTCAAGGTCTGCCCGACCTCCGGTGAAGGAAAACCCCCTTCGCCGGAGTTAAGAGAGAGGAGAGATGAAATTAAAAAAAAATTTAGAGAGAGAGAACAAGTGAGAAGAGAGGGGAAGAGAGAGATAGAAAGAAGAGAGAGAAAGCAGGAGAGAGAAAACAGGAGAGAGATAGGAAGAAGAAGAGAAAAAATTTAGGTTTGAAGGTCGCCGGCCGAAAATTTGGCCGGCCGACGACCCATGCCGGAGAAGATGATGATGTGGCGTGTTAGGTGACTTGGTAGAGAGAGGAAATGAGATGGAGGAGTGAGAGTAACGGAAAATTAAAGATAACTGAAAAAGGGAGCCATATGGAAATATTTGCTAAAGTAGAGGGCTAGGCAGGAAGCTGGTCACAAAACTGGGGGTCATTTGAAAATTAACCCATCTATTAAAAAAGATGTATTTAGAAACAATTAATACGAAACCAATTTGGAAACAATAAATACGAAAACCAATGTAGAAAGGGAGAAATATCTTTTTTAGTTTTGTTAGTCACTCCTATTTGTTAATATTTTGTCTATCATAAAACTTTTTATATTTTTATATTAGAGGGGATGATTAAGAGATTGAGTATTTTGTCTATAAACTTTAATATAACGGACGAATTGAGCTTTTATTTTATTTTTATAGACCTTGCCTTTCTCTTACTTCGTTTTCAATGATTTTTAGGATTTCAACGTTTTAATAAGTTAAAATATCGATATAGTGTCGAATGACGTCACAACATTTTGATGATTGAGATATTTAAGCATCATTAGCACATAGATCCTTTATAGAACCTAATGATCTTGCTAAAACAAGGTTAGTGTTGTTGTTCAATACGCATATCTGGATACAATATTCGTTTAAGTGCGTTTCAAAAAAATATCTTGAAAAAATATCTTCATCAAAAAAAAAGTTATTTGGATATTATTGTCAGTTTGTCGCTAAAGCACTTAGTGATTCATATATTCTTCACATATACATTGAAAATTAAGCTGAAATCAAGCGTACTTGAGTTGTGAAATCAATTACCTAGATCATCGTTCAACAAAAAGAATCACCTCGATCATTCTGAAGCACAAAATCAACAACCCATATTAATTTGAAACAATGTCTATGGTACAAAACCAGATTGTGTACTTCACCTTAATCACATATTATTTTGTTATTTGTTTATTATTTGCTATTTTTTTCTCCTAATTGTAGATGAAGTTATTACGTGGATACAAGAGTTGGGAGTAATTTAAATGATCCATAGTGGTTTTCTTTTCCAATTTCAAATATCATAGTCAACTCGTGCATTTGATTCCGACTCAAACTTATAGCATTTGCATTTTTGGACTCTTTTTTAATCTGAGTAAAATAAGTCTCAACTATACGAGCCTATTATTGGTTGAAACACCGGAAATGACTATTTTACCACAAATTTCTTTTTCGGATTGAGACTCCAAAAAAACAACAATATATTAAAGGGTTTTATTATGTTTTCCATAAATATCGTTTTACATAGATTGAATCATCAGAAATCCACGTACGTGTCAAACGACGAAGCAATTAAACTTAATTAGTCCAATAACATTATTCGTGCCGGAGGCACGGGTTATAAAACAGAGATTGTCTAGAAGTCCTTCTCAAAATTTATAATATAGTCCTTCGTAGAGATAAAGTTACCTATTTAGAAAATATTAACGGTATCCTTATTAGAAATAAATGAAAAAAATTTCAAGAGATACTTCTTAGAAATAAAATAACTAATTTAAGAAAAAAAGAAACAAAATAAATTTCAAGAGTTAAAAAAAGAAATTAAAATTTCTCTCTCAATAAAATAATAACTAATTTAAGGAAAATGAAACAAAAATAAAATAATACAAAAAATGAGGGTATCCAAAATAAAGTTACCTATTTAAAAAACAATAAGCATTTCCTTCTTAGAAATAAAATAACTAATTTAAGAAAAAAAAAATTCAAGGGTTAAAAAAAGAAAATAAAATCTCTCTCTCAATAAAATAATAACTAATTTAAGAGAAGAAACAAAAAAATAATAACAAATAAAAATCTCTATCTCTCAATAAAATATAACAATAAATTTCGTAACATTTGATTGATGCAAGTGGCCGTGCCCTAGGGCACGGGATATACCCTAGTAAACATATAAAAAGTCTTATTATAGACAAATCAGAGTGACTAACAAAACTAAAAAAAAAAAACTAATACCATCAAGTAAGCAAGCAAATCAAATGACAAAACATTCGATCTATGAACTATAAGCCTGATGCTGGATCGAGTTAGAAAGAAGAAATATCTTATGTTTAGATTTACTCCCCGCTCGACCAACTAATCTTATTCTTTCTTGGATCTTGTTCGTTTGATTGAGAAAAGATCAATAGCTACAAATTCAAAAACAACAATATTCAAAGGAAAGTAATCATACAATCTTATTAATTTTTCTGCCGTTGGGAAGAAAGTAACAACTCATGAAGTTAAAAGGGTGCTTCTAAAGGCAACGGACCAAAAGGCTGTTAGCATCCATCTCTATTAGCACTAGACCCAACTTCTATTTTCTCTGTTAGCACCGTAAAACTATGTAGGCACCGGTCAAAGCCAACTTAACCCTAATCCCTCCATCTCTAACTTAAAATGTAGGATACTAATGCAGCTTAACATGTATAGATAGAACGAGAGCATCTACCTCTAAAATCTTAACTTAACGAGAGGAAAGGATAGAGAGAAGAATATTGATCCATGCAGGGGCGGACCTATGTGAAGACCAGCCTAGGCAGTGGCCCAGGCTGGTATTTATAGTTTTCTAGTAAAGATATAAGCATAGTTGGGCAAGTAGCTCAGTGGGTAAGACTCTAACTTGTGCCCCAGAGGTTGTGTGTTCGACTCACATGATCTACAAAAACTTTTATTTTTTGGCTCCTCTTTGGTAAAGGTTAAAGGCGCTCACAATACTTAAGAAAGGCGCCTCCATTAAGTCAAAGTTGGTATAGGGAAGAGGTGTCCTTACGGTTTTCTGGGGGCGTTTTTAAGACTTCTTGAGACTAATTCTCGTTTTGCCCTTGCAATATGAATAAGTTACAAAAAAGACCTCCAGATTTTACCATCTTCTACAATTGACCCTAAAATAACTTTTAAATTTTTTTTTTTTTTTAATACATCATATTTAGGCTTGCCCAGGCTACCTAAAAATCCTGGTTACGCCCCTGGATCCATGTAGTAGTAAGTAGTTCTCACAAGGGGTTTCTTAAAGAGAGAGAAAGTTTAGAGAGATAATGAGAAAGTTGGAAAAAGAGAGTTTTATTGTGTTTAGTTAGAATTAATTGATTGAAGTTGCAGAAGTGTCATGGCCGCCTAACAGAGTTGTAATTCTTTGACTTTAAATGCTTCTATCACAGAATTACAGAAGGAGAATTGAAGTTTGAAACCGAATTTGTTTCCTCCTCCTCTAACCCTAGCTGGATCAGAACCATCTTTCTTATTCTAAACACTACTTACTCTCTCATCAAAATCACAAGAATTCTCAAAGTTTCTTCATTACCCAGCATCTTGAACAATCACCATCATCATCTTCAAGTCTTCATCACTGTGGAACTATCAGAGAAATTAAGATCTAGACAAACATAAACTCACTATTTTCTTCTTACCCAGTTCTTAAAACTGATGGATTATTTCTCAAAATTTAGGTTTTGTAACGAAAACAATTGCAATCAATGGCTGGATTCTTACTAGGTGGAGGAGGAGGAGTAGGAGGAAATAATCAAAACCCACATTAAAAACAGGTGCTTGTAGAGAAATACGGTCAATAGCCATTGACCCGAGTCAATAAAATTTTGCGGATGCTAACAGCCTTTCGCCCCGGTGCCTTTAGAAGCACCCAAGTTAAAAGTGTACAAAACAAAATCGAAAATAAATATTAATTGAAAGAGATTTGTCCAAATTATTTATTAGCTAGTGTAGACATTTCCAAATTGGTTCCAATCACGACGTTTCCAAATTGGTTTTCAAATTAACTGAAAATTGGTTTCTAACCGAGATACTATATACTATTTCCAAATTGGTTTACATAAACTTGATTTTGATATTAATTGAAAATTGGTATATATCGCCATAAAAAAGGACAAACCGAGATATATACTATTTCCTACAAGGATTTACATTGTGTATTGAAAATTATTTTACCTAGTTTCAAATCAAAGAGATATATACTTGAAATATCTCACAACCTAGCTTATAGTTCACAATATATGGGCATTGTTACTAATTTAAATTGATTTATGCTGGTTTCCAACATAGATATATACTATTTCCAAATTGGTTTCCATCGGTTGGCCGAGATATATACTATTTCCAAATTGGTTTCCATCGATTGGTATTAATTATGAGAAATTGGTATATATCGTTTTGTATATCTATATAATAAAACAAAAGGGAAAACGATGACTCGGACAAACATCTTTTTTTAATAAAGGATATTGTCCAAAAGCCCTTATCAAAATTTAAAGTCATTCGTAGAAATAAAGTTACCTATTTAAAAAACAATAATCTTTTCCTTGTTAGAAATAAAAATTTTAATTTAAGAAAGAAAGAAACAAAATAAATTTCAAGGGTTAAAAAAAGAAATTAGAATCCCTCTCTCTCAATAAAATAATAACTAATTTAAGAGAAAATAAACAAAAAAATAATACAAAAAATTAATAACTAATAAAAATCTCTCTCTCAATAAAATATAACAACAAATTTCGTAACATTTGATTTATACAAGTGTCCATACCCTAGGGCACGGGATATACCCTAGTTAAATTTAATTTAGATTTTTGATTTGTCCAAATTTATAGAAAGGGATTTTATTGTAAATATCAAAAGACCTCTAGACAATATCCTTTATTAAAAAAGGCCAGCACTTTGGGGAAATCTAAATAGTTTCCGGGGTGTGAAGACTTGGTCAAAACTTGGTCAAATTTGTTTGACAATTTTATTTAGGGGGAAAGCAAAATAGCTTCTCCACCTCACCTCTCTCTCTCCACCTCACTTCTCTTTCTCCACCTCATCGTCTTCTCCGCCGAAGGTCGCCGGCCGAAAAATTTTCCGGCCGGCGAACTTCAAACATAATTTTTTTTTATCTCTCCCTCTAAAAAAAAAAAATCTCTCCTCTCTCTCTAGATCTGGTGAACCAGATCTAGGTCTGTTCGCATACCTTCATTGTTCGCAGACCTCATGAAGGTATGCGAACAGACCTCCATGGAGGTCTGCGAACAAGCCATTAAAGGTCTGTTCGCAGACCAAATCTGGTGAACCAGATCTAGAGAGAGAGAGAGGAGAGAGATATTTAAAAAAAAAAAAAGTTTTATAGAGAGAGATTAAAAAAAATTTTTTTTTTTTTTTTTTTACGTTGAAGGTCGCCGGCCGGCGAACGTGTCGGAGAAGACAGATAGAGAGGTGAGGTGGAGAGAGAGTGAGGTGAGGTGGAGTGTTTTTTTTTATTTCTCCTTAAAATTTATTTTCCCGGAAAATTTCTAAAATTTTAAATATTCCTTTTAAAATTTCATACCCCGGAAACTATTTAGCTTTCCCCAAAGCGCTGGCCTTAAAAAATGATGTCCCAGTTATCATTTTCTCCTCTGTTTTATTATATAGATGTAATTTTATCTTCTATTTTCTTTGAAAAGATCCTGAACCATATGTCCAACGATAAACAAAAATAACTCCTCACTCGAGCTCCAACAACAGCCATAAGAAGAAATTCTTTACACACGTGAAGCGGAAATCTCTTATTACCATGGCCAAATTATTCTCACCAAAATCGTTTAAAATCTCTTTTCGTGAAGAGTAAGTAATGGCCAAATGGGGCATAAGACCTCACATGAAAAATATTTTGTTCTAACTCTTAGCCGGGGTTTTGTAACTTTTGGTAGGGGATTAGATCTGACACTTTCGGCCAGATCTTTTAACAAGGCGTTGCCATAGCAACATCCCACATGTGACCCACTGAATGATTAGACCAATAAACACCACAACTCAGTCTTTTTAAGGAAGACTACTATATTATTTGGAAACTTCTTGAAATACAAAACGACTTCAAATAGGAGCATACGTTTTATTATACCATTATCGAGATAGTGCGATTGGTCGACCCGATCTGCTTCAAACTACGAGGAGGTAATCAATGATAATTTTTTATGACACTTGAAAGGCTGCAAATTTTCACGTCATTCAAATCACGGACATTTCAAAGTTTGCAATTGTCAGTGACATTCAATCACAGACATTTTGAAGTCCACGATTGTAAGTGGCTTTCAATTACGGACATTTCAAAGTCTGTAGATGTCAATGGCATTCACAAGTCCATGGACTTCAGTATACTTGGACTTTCATTGACATTTTGGTGGATTTTAGTGTAAAAAGAGTCAAATTTGTCAACCAAAAATGAGAAACTTTCATTGACATTTTGGTAGCTTCTAATTTAATTTATAATTAGTGCCAATAATAGTAATTAAAAATTATTATTATTATCATCATTATAATCACTTAAAATGACATATTTTTACTGATATTTCAACAGTATTTTAACATTTTCCAAAATCTATCTTGATATTTCAAAGATATATGATGCACGTTCGTCTTGTTTATGCTGACGAAATTCAGTTGACCCAAAATACACCATCACGGTAACAGTAATATATATTATTATATAATAATATACTGTTGATATTATAGTAATATGTAGGGGTGAGCAACGGTCGGTCAAACTGACCAAACCGAACTTGATCGAACCGAACAGGAATGGTTTTTGGGTCGAACCGGACAATGTTCGACTCGACACAGTTGAAAAAGAGATCAACCGATCTTGATTTGTTTCGCTCCGGCTTCAAATTGTATGATTTTTTGGGCCGGACCCACCAACCGAACTCAACCGAGTCAAACCGAACGGATCGAAAGAAGTCGTTGACGATTTAATCGGCTCGACTTCCACCGATGATTTAGTCAAACCGCCATTGAATGGTAGAAATGAGTTTTCATGGTCTTAGGATGATCTTAAAGGTCTTTATATAACCTTTAAAGTCCAAGATGTATTTAGTGATAGTAGTCAATTAATGTATTTATTCATGATGTATCCACATTATGTTGATGTAATGATTCTTAGAGTCCATGTCAAAAAATAAAAAGTGATTTTATAGTTATATATGTTATATGGTATAATATATATATATAATCATATTGGTTATTAATCTACGGGGCAGAGAGAGATCAACTAAATAAGAATGGTTCGTCTGAACTCCGAGAAAACCCTTAATATGACTAGAGGATGTGGAAGGCTGAATTATGTCAAAAGCCTACTTTCTTATACGATTAGTTATTCGTTAGAGGATTTGTCAGTGTCAGAGGATATGTACCCATGGAATATTTATCCTAACAGTCATCAACACGTCGCTCCATTTAAACCAGTGCCTTATCACCGCATTATCTCTACATATCATCATGGTTGGCCAAACAAACCTATATAAACATATCAAAGTCGCCTTACTAAGCTACCAAAGGTTCAACTTCTAAACTCAGACTTTGAAATTCATTTCTTTTTAACTGCAAAAACATCCTAATGACTTGAGCGTTAGAGGGTCAATCACATAAGGAAGAGTTCATCATCAGTTCGTTTATCCTTCATCATTTGATAAACTAAAATCACTTTTGGATATCATCAATTTGACGAAAGGAGGGCATTACTCCAGCAAATCTTTAACATTCGTCACCTCCATTCTCATATTTCAGTTTCACTACGAAATTCTTCACTTATATCTGGTTATCTCTGAATATGCCAACCTGTATTCTTCTTCTTCTTTTTGTTTTCAATACCCTGGACCCACCATGCTCTATGAAAATCTTCTCATTCTTGACAAATTCAGATTCGTCCTTAACCTTAGCTACTCTCTTCAACCAGGCTACAGCTAGGCCCAAAACCTTCCACCCTTGTTTCTAAATGGGGGTGCCCGGGCCACCTCATCTTGTCATTTCATCGTTGCTCATTCCCTTTAGGCCGAAGTGTTTGGCATTTCCTTCTCCGTGCCCGCTCACGCTTCGCTGACATATCGCGTGATAAATAGAAGAGAGTACGAAAGAATTGTAAACAGAGCACACCGCAGAAAGATTGTAAATATGACAAGTCCCCCTTAGATTCGAGAAGAATGAAATGGAAGTTGTCATCCATAGTCTTCTCAATTTATCTCCGCTTTGTCAAAGCGACTTTTATCCATAAATTAAGGTGATTTTTCTGACGCAACATATGCTTAAATTTACGGTTCATTGGTCTCCAATCAGCCAACATAAAAAGTTGGCGATCTTTTTGGGGAACAGTAAGAGCATCTGCAATGCAACATTCAATTTTAAAAAATTTGAGTGCCACATAGAATCTTTAGAGTTGTTTCAACTCTATCCAATGGAACACTCAGTGTGGATCTCTAAAATGATGTGGAGGTACTTAAATAGAGATATGTCAAAATAACTAAATATTGTTTACCAAAATAACCATGTGAATAAAACAAGTTTCGACTTTTGCATTGGACACAAGAATAATTGAGGATCTCTATTTTCGCCACCTAAGAGCATCTATAATGCAAAACTCAAAAAAATCTCTATTAGTCCTATTTGTCAAGTTTCAGTCTTGATTCTCGTTCCAAGGTGACAAAAGTAGAGATCTTGAATTCTTGTATGTCCCCAATGTAAAACTCCAAAAAATTTTTAACTTATGTGGCATGGTTATTTTTGTAAAGAAATAATTAGTTATTTTAGAAATACATAAAAACCTGATTATTGATTCAAATTCAAATATTGATGAATTGAACAATTAGAGATATCTCAACTGGATACTCTAGAAATAACGTGTCCTCTTGAGATATCTCCAATGCAACACTTAATCTTAGACACTCTGAGTGCCACCTCGAATTTTTTGAGTTTTTTCTTAAAAAACCCTCTCTCATGCAAAACTCAACTGGGATCTCAAAGAGGACTTGTCGAGTGTGGAATTGAGATATCTCAAGAGGACCCTCTAGAAATAGAGTGTCCTCTTGAGATATCTCTAATTGTCCAACTCATCGATATTTGAGTTTTAGCAAATAAACATCAATTGTTCCAAATTTTTAAAATAACTAATTATTTATTTACAAAAATAACTGTGTCATATACTCCCTCCGTCCCAAAATAATCGGTGAAGTTTCTATTGTAGTTTGTCCCAAAACTAGTTGGAAGTTTAAAAATAGTATGAAAAATTCTCATTTTCTTCCAATAATACCCATAGCTATTAATGAGTGAAGGTTTTAACTTTATCTAATTCCTAGATGCTTTCCTATTACCCAAAACCAACTCTACAGCTTTTGTTTTCTTGGTAACACAAAATGGGATAAAAATGAAGTACTCTAGTCAAAGTAGTTCAAAAGTTTTCAATACATCAACTAAATTATGGCGCCAAAGTGTAAATTTTTTAAACAAAACTTGTTTTGGTAGGAGATTATTGCGCCAAAACTAAAATCTAAAATGAAATTTGGCGCTAAATTTTTTTATTAGTGGGAAATTTTAAACTTTCAACCATCCTATTTATACCCTTTACAATAGCTAAAGTGGACACTTCATCTCTGTGTCTATTCATATTATGGACATGAATTCCATATCAACAACAACTAATTCAAACCAGTCTAATAATCATAGAAAATTAACAGATGAAGAAAGACAAATGATTTTTGAAGGATTATTAAAGGATAGTAAGAACGGAAAAATGAAATACGGTTCGGGAACAAAAATTGCTGCTAAATTTTCTACTAGTTTGAATACGGTGAGTCGAATATGGAATCAAGGATTACAAAATATTGATGAGACGTTAGCGGTTGATGTATCATAAAATATGGTCGCAAAAGTTGGTCGTAAAAGAGTTCAACTTGATATTGAACAATTCAGCAATCTTCCTCTTCATAAACGAACTAATATCCGGAAAATGGCGAAGGCTTTAAGCATGTCTAAGTCTACTCTTCATAGACGAATCCAAGATGGTGAAATTAGGCGACACACAAACGCTATCAAGCCGTATTTGACTGAGGTAAATATGAAAAAAAGGCTTTTGTTTTGTTTGTCAAATTTACAAAGTACTGTTAATGTAAACAACAATGGAAGTTTCACTTTTAAGAATATGTACGATCACATCCATATAGATGAAAAATGGTTTTATATAACCAAGGAATCTCAAAGGTATTATCTTCTTCCCGACGAACCAGAACCATTGCGTACGTGTAAAAGTAAACGATTCATTACGAAGGTTATGTTTCTAGCTGTTGTCGCTAGGTCGAGATGCAATGATGATGGAATTTATGAATTCTCTGGGAAGATAGGAATTTTTCCATTCATAACAAAAGAAAATGCAAAGCGACGTAGTAAAAATCGTGACGCCGGTACTGAAGAAACTAAAGCAATCTTGTCTGTGACGAAAGAAGTAACAAGAGATTGTTTAATTAACAAAGTATTGCCGGCTATTCGATCAAAATGGCCCGCCGAAGATAAGTCGAGACCCATCTTTATTCAACAAGACAACGCGAGACCTCACATTCAACCCGACGATTTTGAATTTATGCAAGCCGCTTCTAAGGATGGTTTTGAGATTAAATTATGTTTTCAACCTTCTAACAGTCCAGATTTAAATGTTTTAGATCTTGGTTTCTTTCGTGCGATTCAATCTTTACAACAAGAACAAGGAGCAAAAACTATCGACGAACTTGTGAGTGCCGTAGAGAAAGCATTTAATGAATTACCAAACGAAAATCTCAACTATAATTTTCTAACCTTACAAAGTTGTATGGTTGAGATATTGAAAAATAATGGTGGGAACGGTTACAAAGTACCGCATATGGGAAAGTTGTCGTTAGAAAGGAATGGAATTCTTCCAAAAGAACTAGAATGTGATTTTGAGCTTGTTTCCGCGGTTCGGCGTCGATTGCAATTACCCGAAGGTGTAGAGGTACTGTTATTGTACATTACTGTAAACATACTTATTCAAATCACTTTTTCATACCTTGTTTTTCATCTCTGTTTTTTCTTTAAAAGTGAGAATACGCTCAAAATTTTAATTGCACTAAGAGTACTAATTTAAATTCATGTTGTTACTAACATTTTTTTTTATGTATGATTTTCTATGCTAAATGTTAGGTAGATTATTCTTGAAGAAGAAGAAGTGAGGAATCGTATTGTCATTGATGTTCTCTATTTTTGAAGGTCATGAAGAATGTGAAGTAAATTTTGAGCTATGCTATGTTCAACTATTTTGATGTAAACATTTTGAAGTATATAATGAAATGGGTTGTTATGCTTTATCTTTAATCTAATGTCTCAAATTTTAAGCAAAAAAAGAAAAAAAAAAAAAAATGTTCAATATTGTCTCTGTTTTTTTATGCCACATGTTGTTTAAAAATGGTGGTTGTATATGAACCATGTCTAGACTCTATAAAGAGAAGATTACATAGTGGATGCACTATAGGGATGAACATGTATATTAGGAATAACTCTTTGTACAATTATTTTTGTGCCTTTTTGAAAAGTAGAAAATGTACAACTACATTAAATAGAGGTAAAAATAGAAAACTCACTTGATTTTGACTATTTTCTTAAACTGTGTGTTTTTCAAACTTCACAGTTTATTTTGGGACGGAGGGAGTAAGTAAGTAAAACAAGTTTTGAGTTTTGCGTTGGAGACACAAAAGGATTGAGGATCTCTATTTTCGCTACGTGAGAGTGACAACCTCAGCGGCTTTGGGGAATAAAGAAAATTCTCCGGGGAATAAAGAATTTTCTTAAAACTAGTCAAATAATATTGACTTTTATGTTTATTTTTTATTGCTAAGGGGCTTTTAATTTTAGAAGATGCTATAACTCATCACCTCTCTACCACCTCATCTTCTCGCCACCTCATCATCTTCTCCGGCGAAGGTCGCCGGCCGACCAGTTTTCCGGCCGGCGACCTCCAAACATAAATTTTTTTTTTTTTCTCTCTCTCTCTAACACTCCGGCGAAGGGAGACCCTCGCCGGAGGTCCGGTCTGTTCGTGGACAGAGAAGGTCTGTCCATGAACAGACCTTCTCTGTCTGTCCACGAACAGATCTGGTCTGTTCATGGACAGACCAGATCTCCGGCGAAGGTCTCCCTTCGCCGGAGTGTTAGAGAGAGAGAGAGAGGAAGAAAGAAAAAAAAAAAAAATTTGAAGGTCGCCGGCCGAAAAATTTTCCGGCCGGCAACTTCCGCCGGAGATGATGATGAGGTGGCGAGAAGATGAAGTGGCGGAGAGAATAGATGAGATGGAGGAGAACTTTCACAAAAATGTAATTTGCATTCCCCATAAAAATTTATTCCCCGGAGAATTTTAAAAAAAATCTGAATTTCCTAGAGAATTTATTCCCCGGAGAATTTTCTTTATTCCCCAAAGCCGCGACCATTGGAATTTGACATATAGGACAAATAAAGATTTTCTGAGTTTTGCATTAGAGCATCTCCAATACAACACTCAATCTTAGAAACCCTAAGCGCCACATGTGAGTTTTAAAGTTTTTTTTAAAACTCTTTCCAATGCAACACTATATTTGGATCTCTAAGATGACGTGTCAAGAGTGAAATAGAGATATCTCAAAAGGACACCTGTTTCCAGAGTATCCTCTTGAGATATCTCCGATTTTCCAACTCATCAATATTTGATTTTCAACCAATAGAAATCGAATCTTCCATATTTTCTAATTAACTAATTATTTATTTACAAAAATAACTATGCCATGAGTAAATAAGATAGTTTAGAGTTTTGTACTAGAGACAAAAAATTGAGGATCTCTATTTTCGCCACGTAGGAGTGGGAAATTAAATTGGAACTTGACATATAGTATGAATATAGATT
The DNA here is from genome assembly GCA_002897215.1 of Eschscholzia californica subsp. californica. Taxonomy (NCBI): domain Eukaryota; kingdom Viridiplantae; phylum Streptophyta; class Magnoliopsida; order Ranunculales; family Papaveraceae; genus Eschscholzia; species Eschscholzia californica. The sequence goes on from BEHA01004001.1 coordinate 235,871, forward strand.
TTTTTGAGTTCTGCATTGGAGATATTCACAGGGCATCTCCAATGCAACACCCAATTGAAAAACTAGAAGTGCCACCTAGGATTTTTTTAGTTTTTTACAAAAAACTCACTCCACTCAATTTGGATCTCAAAATGACGTGACGTCATTTAATGTTGAGATATCTCAAGAAGAAACTAAATGTTTAAGATTTCTTTTGAGGATCTCAATTTATCACTCAATATTAAAAGCAAATCTAACTATCTAGGAAATGTCACCTAAATTATTTTAAAGTTTTTAGAGTGTTGCATTGGAGATGTCTTTTGAATTGAGGATCTCAACATTGACATCTAAGAACAAGATACTCAGTTGAGCCTTGACATATAACACTATTTGAGTTTTTTTTTGAGGTTTGCATTGGAGATGCTCTTAGAGATGCTTTAAGAATGAGAATCTCAATTAGAACTTCACACAGAGGACTAATATAGATTTTTTTTCAGTTTTACATTGGAAGTGCTGTGAAATGCCCAATTTCTTAATAGGAAAACTTATATGTTAATACGCAACCAAACGGGATCTGGAGAACATTTTACCGTATAGACTATTTCAATGATATTCTTCCTTTTTTTTTTTTTGTTGAAAATACAAAACCGGACCAAAGAATTACAAGTTCAGATCATCAATCATGGTATCCAAAGAGCTCCACATCTTGCTGACTTTGTGCTTCCTACTCCACTTTGCAAGAGCGTCTGCTTTGTCATTTGTTTCCCTTGGGCCAAACTGGAATTGGATATGCTCGAAGTGGTGTCTGCGATCCCTGATTTGTTCTATATTGTGTTTTGACTGCCAGTTGATAGTGTTACTGCCGTCCTGTATCTTTGTAATCAAGTTTTTGTTGTCGCTTTCGATAATAATGTGGTTCAGGCGAAGCTCCTCCGCCCATATGACCGCGGTCAGGATAGCCATACTTTCACATTCTTCCGCTGTCTATCCTCTGATGCTGTCTGCTCTGGCCACCATGAACTCGCCCTTTGCATCGTGGATGATATTTCCGATACCTGCTGGGACTGAGAAAGTCTTGAAAGAGGCATCAACATTAATTTTGAGGAAAGGAGGTGGAGGTGGCAGCCATTGAGGCTTGACTTCGTTGCTTTTAGCAAGCTGTTGCAATGGTAGTTTTGTGGCATAACTTTGAATCTGTTGAATAAGTTGCATAGGTTTGATTGCTTTCTTCCCGAAACATGATTCGCATCTCGCTTTCCAGATAAACCACATTATTTTTGCAAATTTCTCCATCGTCTCGTTTTCCAGCGTGGACCAACTCAAGATCCACTCAGTCACCGATTCAATTCCGTCAGTTCTGATGTTATAGTGGAACCAGATTGCCCTGGCTAAGTTGCACCGAACAAGTACGTGAGTTGCTGTTTCCCTTTCGTTGCAGAAGATGCAGCCAAAGTTGTTGCCAATGAAAGATCCTATTTTGTCTTTAACCGGGAGACTGTTGGTGCAGCATTTCCATAGGAACAGTTTGATTCTGGGAATCGTCCTGATGTTCCAAATGAAAGCCCATTCCTTTGTTTCGGGTGTGCTTGTACCCGATCTCAGGTGTCTGTACATAGATTTTATAGTGAATTGACCAGAGTCAGTAAGAGTCCATACCTGTTCATCCTTCGCTGTTGGGTGGAGGTTGATGCTAAGA
>BEHA01004004.1:0-11909 GCA_002897215.1 Eschscholzia californica subsp. californica
GGAAGTGGATGGAGCAACAAAAAGTAATAAAACCCGATTATTTCAGAAGAACTATCATAAAGATGTACCTTCTGCAATTAAGAAAGAATCTATTGAGAGGCGGAGTCAACAGTGTACCTTTTTGCACTCATGGATCTCAGAATTACATCTTCAACTTTTGACAAATCCGCTATGTAATACGAGCGCCAAAGAAGCAAAACAGCTTTAGAGTTTAGCTGCCACATCCAGCAATCAGTTCTTTCACAAATTGAAGCAGGGCAGAGCAGCACGGGCGGCTTGTACCTTCTGAAAGATCAATCAACATAAGAAACATTGAAGCCAGGTGGAACTAAGGTAGCAAACAATATAACAAATGACAGAAAACTAGTGTCTGCAGATGCTGAAGATCATTTCTATCACAAAATGTGATTCATTTGCATACAAGTCATGAGTAATATATTTATTTTTAAATTTTTTTTTGTAATATATGCATATATACATACACACATATATAGGCCACCGCTTCGGAGACACAAAGTAATTTTCCCGGGTACAAGCTTTTGGGTAGAAAATGAAATTTGTAATCTTTTGTCTCCTCCAAAACCCACCGACCCTTAATATTTTTCAGTTTCTTCTTCCCTCGCCATCAACTCCGGCGCCACCATCAACTCTTGCACCACCAACAACTCTCTCTATCTTTTTTCCTCTATGTTCCGGCGAAGGGGCCACCAACAACTCTATCTTTTTTCCTCTATGTTCCGGCGAAGGGAGGGCCCCTTCGCCGGAACCCTCGGACGAGGTAGTCTAGTTTTACCAGATGAAGCTTCGTCCGGTAAACTCACTCCGAAACTAAAGAGAAGATTATTTATATCCTCCAGTACGAATTACATTTTGAAATATTTCGGTCGAAAAGACTGAAATATTCCATTTCCATGCCTACCGAAATTTAACGAAGTTTCTCTCAACAACGCCTTTTCAAGGAAATAAATTTCGAAATATTTCGGCCGAAAGGATCGAAAATTTCCATTTCCATGTCTACCAAACTGAAATTTCATTCTTTGTCCTCAACATCCATAGCCTTGGCCCATGAGTGATCTTCCTATGAAATGGCGGGGATACTAAGAGCAGACATGTCCTCCACTAGCCAGTTACTGAAATTTCTTCTTTATCCAAAGATTCCAAACTCCGGCTCACTACCGATTCCGCCCAGAGTCGAGAAAATTCGGAGGCGGATGATCGAAAATCAATGTTTGACGGAAGACTCCAGAGCTTAAAATGAAGATCTTACCACTGACATAGGCCTACTCAGCTATAATAATCACTCATAAAAGTAATTCATTTCTTGATTTAATTGACCAATGCATACTAAATAACAGTATTCTATAAGATTCAAATGTATAATTATATAAATTAAATGATGGAGCACGCCTGGCCTCCTCACTCGCTTCACCCACTAAATTTAGACGCCTCCACTCCATTACCAACATCATATCCGTAGGTTCATACTTCAGATTCCCTACTTTAATCACTTCAAAAATCTTTATCTATACTTTTTTCTAGGATTTTTGCTGTAGCAGACACATTCTTACGCATATTCCACTCATTCCAGCATCCATAGAATGGGATTTTGAATGCACATGTCTGAACTTGCACATAATCGTGTTTGACCATAAAACACCCCTGTGCAAGAAAACATGGTCACGTCGTCTACCCGTACGGGCGAAACATTTCACCTCCATATAAATTAAGATCTTAATTAGTTAATTAATTAAATATAGATGATAATGATGCGATAGAGCCATGTCTCATGCGGGTTATAGTACGATACTTGAGATAAAGTATTGCAACAAAAGAGCAAAATGAATAGTTCCCAATTCACCAATTGCTCCTACTGAGTTTAATTGCAACAAGAAACTAGAGTTAAAGATAGTTAATAAGTCTGTTTAGGAAATACTTATATTTCTATATTAGTTTAATTCCACCAAGTGATTATACCTCTCAGAGCTCAGGGTTGATGAACTCGTATCAGCAACTCATAAGGGAGAGGAACTTGAGCTCATTACTTCAGGACAAACAGCACCAATGTAACCAAAGACAACTGGCAACAGCCTACCGGAAGATTAGAACTATAAAGTCAGCCTTCTCAATTAAATCGAAACCAACTCTTACGCTGAATGAAAAAAATATAGGCTAATTGAAATAGCATATAACACAGAAAACTCACTGTGGGATGACACTCAACCAAGAGCCAAATCCATCAACGTTAACCAAATAGAGTTCAAAAATGATCTCGAGTGGAATTTCCTACGTACAAAAAAGAAAGATCAGAAAAACCTGCCCATGCTGGAAACATATGAGGTATGATTTGGTTAAATCAAACTACAGATCTAGGATACTTATTTTCAGAAACCATTTGATAGGCTACAATAATTAGTAATAATTAACAAGTAATATTACTAGAAAAAGACACTCTAAATGTTAGGAGCGAGTTGTAGAAAACAAAACAGTGAACAGCGGTGATTGGTTTGACATGGCAGAAGCGTCTGGATCATATATCTTACCAAAAGATAGTCATTTATCAACTTCCGGAAATTGCGTAAGCATAAATATTGCCTGAAGAGAGTATAATAATTGTCAGACATTCAGATATAATATATATATATATATATATATATATATATATATATATACACACACACATATAGTATTAGTAGCATATGGCATATACACAGATTGAAGTCAAATTTCATTTAAGAACTGAAAGAGCGACGCAAGGGTGATAAAAGCATGAATAAACACGGCCAAGGGGAAACAAAATGCAAGCAGGACCAACAGTCATCATGAAATCTAGCACAACTTTATTTGTCACGATATCTTCAATTAATCAGAAAGTCCATACAATTCTTGTCTTGAACCTAGTGTGAACATGATGCTGCATATCAGTGAAATGTTTTCAGGATTTCCTAAAGACGAGGAATCCTAGGAGGTATTTATCACGTTTTAGGTAGTTCCGCAACTTGGCTATATTCTTTTCTTTCATAATAAAGAAAAATATCATGTTATGCTAACTTATAATCTCACCATAAAATCCGTAATCGGTGATGATTTGAACATAGTTAAAATGTGTATGTCCGGTATAAAGGTACTTCAACGAGAAATTTGTTTTCACATCTATGATATTACAATTCTAGAGGCAAAAAAGCTAAGCTAATGTTTACATATATAACAGGATGTAGGAATCATACTATTTAATAAGAAACAATACTATTATCTTAAAATAGTAATGTTTCGATTGGTTGTGAGGAACTAGATCTTCAGATTTTTGGCGAAGTTGACACATTGTACTGCTTTAAGAAAATTATCTGGAGATAGTGGAACCAAGCCACAAAGACTCACCTTGCCCGAGAACCAAAACTGCATTTGCTGATACTGGAATTAGTTCCTGAATCTTTTCATTTGTGAATACTGCTTGACTAGCTAACAGGGAAAATAGAACACTTTAGGATACCCTCTCTAGACTAAACTCAAATAGTCAATCATTCACATCATACACAAGAAAACTTGGAAGAAGAAACATGTTCTAGAGTCTTCCTGCAATAAAATTTTAGCAACCTGAAGTGTACAGTATATGTTCAAATCTCTATCATAACACACAGAATGCTTATTGTAGCTATTTAGGATGGATCTGGTAAACACCTGAAATCTGGGTTAGTTTTTCATCATGTCCTTGTTTATCTTCGTCATTTGCAGGAACATCCATGTCAAATATTGACATTGTATGGATAGTGTGGAACCCATCCGATGTCCAAAACGCTTGAGTTTCTGCAGAATGGGTCGAACATGGTTTAACTCAAAACTGTAAAAGAACATCTTAAGAGGAAAATAAGGAGCATCATACTTGAGGAGATATCAGGAAGGACAGCCAGCATTTGCACTTTCATAGTACGACTCAATCGCCTCATGTGACCAGAGAATTCTGACCCAGAAGTACCAGAAATACTTAACAGGTGCAAATCTCCTACTGAGTCCAAAATTAAGAACATTTTATGGGAAAGAGCTTGAACTGAAACAGGTTTCGGAGGGTTCAGTTTTACTTCCTTTAAATTCTGATTTTGGATATCCATACTCTTGAATGCTACAAAAAACGAGCCACTTAAACCTGAGTCCTGCCTCAGCTTCGCAGCCCTGGGTTTTGCTGCAAATCAGCATATAAGGCACAATCAACTAGACTAATAAGCATTAGCAGTTCCATAATGCTCAATGTGATCGGGAGAAGCACTAGCGTGGGACTTACTAAAAACTTACCAAGTACAGCGAAACCAAAAATACATAAAGAGAAAGAAATGAACTCTTTAATAGCTCGAGTTCAGGATAAGAACAAAAAGAATTAAAAACACGAGATACAAGTCACTAAAATTGTTCAAGAAAACAGATACAGAAAACAGAGCAGTGGTTTACACGTCATTCAAGGGTTAAACTGGCGTTGACATTCTACGTGTCCCTAATATGCCGTTACTTTCTCACCACGTAGTTCCAAGTTTGGGGAAATTTCTTGTCGTTGTGACTCTGATACGTATTGAGGGCCCTTGTTTTATGTTTCCAATTTTAGAACTTTTTCATCTCTCAAGAGGTAAGCTTACTTCTTATAAATTTAGATTTGAGATTCTTTATCGCAATTGATTTCCTGTACGTTTTATGGTATCTCTTCACAGTGGAACCTAGATTAGGATACATAAAAGCATGATATAAAAACTTAATATTGATTATAGTTGCCCCTTAATTTTTTGATTACCATTTTGATCAGTTCCATATTTGGTTATGTATAAAATTGATCATGGTGAATAAAAAGCTCTGAAAGTAATATTATGAGCTGATAAGACCCGTATTATTGAATGCATGCTTCCTCTACAGCTCCATTTGACCAAAAAACGCCTTAAGCGAAACATGTTTTCCTCTTCCTGGTATTTTAAAACTACCTGTAGCGGGAGAAAGCTCCGTTCCAGTACTTCTATGGCTTTTATCACGCCGAACACTCGAGAGAACTCTAGTGGCCTGGGTACTTCACATAATAATGTGGGGTTTTAAATGTACATGTCTACATGAGTACATCTACTTTGTACTTGCAGATAGTCATGTTAAGACCATACAGTATAATGTCTTTTGTGCATACTGTAATAATACCAGGTGCAAAAATGAAAATGTAAGTAAAACTAGATAACCACTAAGCAAGAAAATACATGTACAACAGTGTCTTCGACTTTCTGCAAGTACTGTACTGTATGTCGCCAAAGACTGGCACTCTGAAGGACCAAGGCAGTAAATTGAGAAGGGGCACATCTCACCTTGTTGAAACTAGATCTTTTGCGCTTTGAGCGTTTAAGCACACTCAGGTCAGCACCTTTCATGTCTCCCCTTGCTTGAGGAGCTTGCCTATTTCATTTTGTTGTCTATTGGAATTTACTTCTTACCTTTTGTTTAAGTAAATGATAATGTATACACAGTTTAGGTAGGCTTCTCACTTTTACACAGAAAGAAAGAGTCTTGGAGCGACCTAGATAGGCAAGGAGATTTGTATTTTACTATTTTTGAACTCTATTTTATGACTTGATATTTGCTTTGCAAAATTTAGGCAGTTGTCCTATTGTTTGTGTTCTATTGTTGATCCAAATCAGCAATGAGAAGAGTATATGTCACTCAAGTCTAAATAAATGTTTTTAAATTACGACTAAAGAACTGGATGTTTATTTCCTGAGGTGGTCATGTTTGTGGATATCACTTGAGCAACGTCTAGGCAGTTGTCCCATGGTTTGTGTTCTATTGTTAAGCAATCCATTAGCTTTTCAGGAAGAAATATTTGTAGGGGCAGTAGGGCAATATTCACTATTGATGAACGTCTGAGCAAAGCGTCTTTCTAATATTATTTTAGACAGTGATTTTAAGGTGTTTGATGAGGCAAAACGTAGCCTTGAGGAGACACTCAGACACCTAAGACTAACCCTCGTTTAAGGCTTAAAACTCAATTGGCATATTCATGCATAAAGATCTCTTCATTCACAATGTATTGCATTTAATATATTTACGATTCAAAAATACAGTGAACATGTAACAAAACAAGCAAGAACCAACCACTAGATAGATAAAAAGCACCATTTGAACAACAATATGAAGGCAATATCAAGATGTTAGCCTCAGGTTAGAAGAAAAAACTAATGAATCAAGCTCTCCTTTCGAAAATCATTGTGGAGATACAGAAATGAGGGGTATGGGGAAGGTTGGGGATGAAAAACACAAATAACACCTAAGGCGAGACAATCTGGAGGGGCATTTTCAATAGCACATAGAAGAATTCTTCTTCAGTTGTAGGAAGTGCTGAGTGGATCGAACACTGGGTCCTCCTGGTGCTAACTCACCATTAAGAGATGAATTTTCTATGCTTTGCTCAATGACTGGGAACAAGATTGGTGCAATGCTGCGGCATAAAGTATGAAGAGGTTATCTGAGACCTGTGTTCAGAACTATCGTAATAGGGGTGAAAGCATGGGGACTGTGGAGTTTGAGATAAGGAGAGGGGCTCCTATATTATATACGTACACAGTTATTTTATATCTCATATTACAGAAGATGGCTACTCGATGTACATATTCTATCGTATCAACATATATATATATATATATATATATATATATATATATATATATATATATATAGAGAGAGAGAGAGAGAGAGAGAGAGAGAGAGAGAGAGAGAATACATATCACAATTCACAATGACCACCCAACAATGTTTTTTACTGTTTAGAAAGGTAAAGCACTGGAACAAAATACTGCTTTTTTGAAAAGTGGGTTTCCAAAGGCACTGCTATTGACAACATATTTAGAAGACACCGCAATGGTTTTGAAATATAAATCTTGGCTCTGTTGTAAAAAATCCTGGATGATCCTAAGATTAGGGGAAGAACAGAGGAGCTGATATTGGATAGTGGAGACACATAAGGCTCAACCAGAACATGTTATATAGTCTAATATTCACTCCCTGCCAACAAAGTGGTCTTTACTTTGCTACGCAACTCTAATCAACTTATCGACTATATTAGCAAAGGGAGCGAAAACTTTTGCATTTCAAACAGGTCATGGAGTGTTGATTGTCGGATTGGTATATTAGCAAAATGGTTATTGTTTTCAGATTGATACTACAAGTCCCTCCCAAGCTTATTCATCATTCCGCCTATTCTATATGTTATTCATTCACCATTATATAAAATGTCTTAAAAGTTATAAATAGCATTGAGGCGAGCGTCAAAGCATAAATTTTGACTAACTTTTTAAATCAGATACAAGTCTAAATTTCTAATAAAAGAGAAAATAACAACATTACATGACAAGGAAACAATTTTTCGAAACTTACCAGAATCACGGTCGAGTACAGCTTTCCTGGGGAAGCCATTAGAAGGATTCTCTGTAGTCCCGTCGAAAACTGTGCCTTTCCCATTGTTATTGCTAACCCCATATTTTGACCTGATCAGAGAAGACTGATATAATTCATTGCTTCCATTTGTAACCCTAATCAACCCATTAGGTAAATTTGTTCGTCGGTTCTTCAATACATCACTAGTTAAACCACTGTTCTCGCTGTTATTCTCTCTCCGGCGACCAGTATCTCTCAGTTTCTTAGCTCGACCTTTCACTAAAGGTCTTAATGGGAAAACCCTAACCCCAGTTTTCTCACCCAAAATCATAAAACCTAATGAAACAGTAACCGAACAAATGGGTATAGTACAATCAATAACAGCACACTTGACCAAATTCAAACTCACATTTTCGTCATCATCATTTCCATCACCTACTAATTTAGCCCCCAAAACCCAAACTTTTTTAGCAGAGACAGAGTGTAAAGCAAAATAATTACCCGCTCCGACGAGCTTAACAGAAAGACCATGAGAGAGATCAACAGAAAGCCCTAAATTACTACCATCAAGTCCATTCTGACAGCAATTCACTCGTGCTTTAGCAAATTCCTTGTTCTTTTTTAGTACCCAAAACCGTAAGAGAACCCTAGAACCACCACTATTAGGACCAGCAACAACAAAAACGACACGACCATCGGGAGAAGTGGGTTTTGAATTAAGATGGAGAAAACAAGCCGAGGTTGAAAGTGGAGGAATTAGGGTTTGGGTTGGAGCAGAAGAAGAAGGTGGAGATGGGGATGGGGAGGAAGAGAAGATAGAAAAGGAGGGGAAGAGAAGAATGGAAGAATCAGAGCGCATTAAAGCTAATGAGTGAGAAAAGGGTTCAAAGAGAAGAGAGGTGACTAGAACCTCTTGAGATGGGTGTGAACCAGGGAAGTTGAGTTTTGAAGCTTGGGGAACCATCAGCATCGGAAAGAAGAAAGACTCAAACCATTTTTTTTCCGGTTTGGGGTTTTCTTCTGATTTGGGGATTGCTGAAATAAGAAGAAGAAAAAGAGGAGACTCTTCTCTTCGAGTTGATACAGAGATTCCAAATTGATTCAGATGTTACGCTGCCATCTGGCATTTTTAGGTCCCACTTTCTATGGGCCCTGTTCGAATTTGGCTAGTTACCATTTAACCCCTTCGATGGCTAGACGTCACCCACTAATATTTTTTTTTTTTTTTTTTTTTTTTGTTGAGGGAATATTTTTTTTTCTTTGACAAATGGTCTACGATCTACGTCCACCCTAGGGGTGGGAATCGGGCGGGTATGGGCACCCGCGGGTAATTCTGAGTCGGACTCGGGCGGGTCGTGTAAGTTTCTCCTCTGCCCACTCGGGTTCTCGGGCGGATTCGGGCGGGCTTTTCTGAAATCTCCTATGATCAAAGTCCGCCCGAGCCCACTAAAGCATCGGGCAAGTCGGGCTTCGGGCAAATCGGGCACCGGGTTTCTTTATATGATATTTTTCTACCAGATCAAGAAACTCTAGAAATTTGATATTGTTCAAATAAGCTTCTCTAAACAAATTGATACCAAATCTTTACAAAACTTATAAATCAAGAATGAAAGAAATACTCAGATTCCGTAACATAAGAAATCAACAACTGATATAGATCTATATATGCAAACATGAGACTTGGTTGTCTTCCACTTTTTGTCTTGTCTTTGTATGTTTCATTAGTTCTTCTTTGTTCTTCCTTCACATCAAAATAATCTTAAAATTTGACCACTACATAGAGATGAAAGGTGATCCCAATAACTTATTTAATAGAGAAGAAGGTTGGCACAAGAAGGTCTAGTAAATAAGAGAGAAACGGCTAGAGAGACAGCGTAGATTTTTTTTCTCTCTCTATGCTACCGAATTTTTCAGATTCATTGTGGTAAACTATTAGGGTTTCTTCAATGTGTAGTTTATATATCTTGGGAGAAACCTTAAATCTACTTTAGGCTTTATAGTGAAGTATAATCAACACTCAAAGTGATTGGCATCTATAGGCACCCGTCGGGTGAGCATATCGGACTCGGGTATGGGTGGGGTGGCGGGCAGAGCTTTTCACCCGAGCCCGCCCACGAAAAATCATCGGGCTGGGCGGGTAGTACCCATCTTCGGGCGCGGGCGTCCATGGACATTGTCGGGCGCGGGTAAACGTGACGGGTATCGGGCTTTCGGGTAGAATTCCCACCCCTAGTCCACCCAAATTTTTTGATTAAAACTTTCAAATTGATAAACACCCATAGTTCAATACAATGACTCAGAAAGTCAAGTTCAAAGTAACAAAAACAAGGATGTAAACGCTAACTGAAAGGACTTGATAAGGAAATACGCTCAAGTCAGATACTAATGACAGCGTTTACCAAATTATGTGCCTCCATATTAGAGATACGGGGGCAAAATTGTCATTCAATCTCAATTGTAGAAAGTAGCCCACGTCGCCTCTCTATATCCCTTGATAATCGCCACAGAAGAGTACTAGTTGAGTCTGATAACATCTCAACCATTGATTGACAATCGCCTTCCAATATAAAAGCAGCCAAACCCAACTCCTGCCCTAATAAAAACCCTAATTCGAAAGCCTTCAGCTCACTGTGGAGCGGCGAAACCGGCTGAAAGGTGATCATCTTAGTCCCTAAAGTCTGACCTAAATGATTCCTTGCTATAACCGGCAGCCGCATATGGAGGTTTGAAAGCTCCATCGACGTTTATTTTAACCTTGGAAGGTGAAGGCGGTAGCCACTGCGAATCCTGTACATCATCAAAATCATTGGTAATATTAGGCAAAAGAGAAAGATTGTTTACCTCTTTCTTAGTATACCACCAGCAGCAAAGAAGATCTGGTTTTTTGGAGCTGAATAACCATGCATTTCTTTCCTTCCACCAACCCCATGAGAGATGAGTATAAATATTCAAATCTTCCACTCCATTTTTTCCTTTATTCAGTAGATCTTGTATATTCTTAATAGGATCTATACTTAAGTTGATGATATTATCATTGTTTGTACTGTTAACGAGATCTCTAAACATTGGACAAGATCCAAACAGGTGGTTGATAGATTCGATTTCCCCTGTATTACAAAGCTTACAGTATGGTTGGATTGATGTTATATATTTAGCTAAGTTACCTAATGTAGCTAATCCATCATGAAGTAGTTTCCAAACGAATAAAAGCACCTTAGGGGTAATAGATTTATGTTTCCAAAGTTTTTGCCAAGGGAAATCATGAATTTGTTGGTTCATCATAGGTATCTCCCTTATCTCTTGGTAGTAAGACTTGGTGGAAAAAACTCCTGTTTCAGTAGGGGTCCAAAGTAGTTTATCAGTATCAATAGTAGAATTTATACTTACAGAGTTTATAGCATCTACTGACTGTTGATCAAAGTATTTCCTTATTATATTTATCTCAAGCATTGTTGTCATGATTCATGAGGTCTGCAACATTGGTAATATAATCTGGTAGTTCTTCTATTATAATAGGTCGTCTGTTTGATAGGTCTGCTATCTATGGATCTGAACTGATTTTTATATTTTTTCCATCTCCCACCTGCCAAAGAATGTTAGTAGAGAAAGTATCCCTGGTCTTGAGAATGGCTCTCCAAAAAGGAGTGGCTGAAGATGGACTATTAGTAGTCCAAAAATTACCACACTTGATGTATTTGGAATTTGAAAATCTGACCCAAATAGAGTTAGGTTGAGTTAAATACCTTCTGATAATGCTCTTATGCCTAAACCTCCCTGTTTTTTGGAGGAACAGATAGTATCCCAATTAATGAAATGAATCTTTTTCTCTGTCGGAGTGTGACCCCACCAAAAATATCTTTCTGATTGTTCTAACTTTTGTATAACTTGTTTCGGGATTTGCTGGTAGCTAAATGTGTAGGTGCAGTAGGCACCTAGAATAGATTGTATTAAGACTGTTCTACCAGCTTGAGAGATAAGTTTATTCTTCCAGCCTATTAAAGTTTTCTGAAATTTTTCTGTTAACCAGGAGAAGCTATCAATACGATTACCTGATTTGAGAAGAAAAGATCCGAGATATTTAGCGTGGTTGGTCATGATTGGAATCTAAAGAGTGATTGTTGATGGGCCTAAAAGGTTACCCTAAATAGGTCTCCACCCGCAAGTATACGGGCGTCAAGTAATAACCCGGTAAGACCGGGATCGATCCACGAAGATAGGAAGGTAATACGAATACCGAAAGAGTCTAACCCACCGATTTAAGTGTTAGTCACTAACTCAAACTAAAAACGAAAAGATAATAAGTTGGATTTTTGGATTGATTTCAAATAAATAAACAAATAAGGCTGACTAAACTAAGGGTGAGAGATTCGGGAAGAGTCGAGCAAGAATCGAATGAGAGGGATACTTCGATCCACAAAGTCGATAGTGACTAGTACTAATGATCTTATAAGCATAAAAAATTAGTTAACTTCACCCATTTACTTGGATGGGTCAACGAACTCTTGGTTTAACTCAGATTCCAGTCC